>CAJQUW010001696.1:0-114965 GCA_907163375.1 Prostheceraeus crozeri | reverse complement strand
CTGAGAGCGGCAGAACATCCCGATGCAGACGGACTCGAGGCCTTGGCCTTCCACACCTCCCGTAACCAACTGAGCTAACCAACCACCAAGATACTAACATGCATTATCTGCAGAAGTGACTTTAGTTAACATAGCAATAGGCGAGAATAGATGCGTCTAGAAGCTAATACAGCCTTGGTTAGTTTTCGTGATGGTTGCTGAGTAATTATTCGATGTTGTACTCAGCATATTCACTTTCCCTCTCTGCTTCAGCATTCGTGTACTCACCCTGTCCATCCTCCGGAAGAGCTTGGAGAAGGCTCTGGGGTCTAGCGGTCGTGGCAGGTCAACCAGAGGCAGTGTAGGCGGCTGTCAGGAGTGCCCGCCTCCACCGGTGACGACACCGATTGCCGCCCAGCCTTGAGAGTATGGAGTTCATCCTCCTAGACTAAACCTGTAATGTAAAAACAGACCACACAGTGAAGATGTCTCCGCAAGGGAAAACACATTTCAAATTCGTCTGAGAAACGAAACAGATACGTGCCATTGAAAGAAGCGAGGGTGAAAACATATTTTTTATATTTCACAGTGCATTGCTTCCGATAACAAAGTTTATGCTTTACAAAGAGTGCAATTTTTCAATAGACTTTATTCATGTGTCAGTTTGCAGGCTCCATAATAGGCAATAATCGGTCGGTGAACAAAAAATGGAAGATTTTTATTTATCTCTCATGGAAAATTAAACCAAAGCAAATGGTAGCCTAAATTGAATGCGCATGTTACTGAACTAATGTAATGTGCTTAAAACTTGCAAGCCTATTCCTATTATGCGTTGCATCAAACGCAGTAATCTGCAAAATATTATATTTCAGCATCTTCTCGCATTTGAAGTGGAAGTCAATAGGCTATGTCGACAAGATTGCTATTTTTGATGCCCTTTGCAAATGGGCATGATTGTTGTACCTGGATATATTGTGGAATAGTGAATGGGTTGTCTCGACAATAACGCATTGTCTAATTTTTCCACAAAATTCTGATGGATTCCCACATTGCAGAAGGTTAATGTATTTTAACACAATCCAAAATGATGTTTTGACGGATTATGATAGAGTATATAAACAATGGAAAGGCCTTGCAGTAAAAAAAGAGGCTGAATATCTAGTGAAATTTTGTGAAGGAATGCAATGTTTTTGGTTGATCACACTCAACGTAATAATGACGCGGGAAGCAACAAGAGGAAAAGTTCCTGTTTACTCATCCAAAGAAACGCTCTAGCTCAAACACCGATAGTGACTTGGAGGTGGTATGTTGATTTATATCACTACAAAATACATATGTTGGGGGTTGGTGCCGTCACATTGCGCAGTCAAAACGTTCTTTTTGCAAGCATCATCCATCAGTATAACTATAGCTGCTACCTGGTAGAATGACCACTATCAAAGCTGGGGATCGTTCAACAAAATGGCTTCTCTCAATGAGCGCAGCAACAGACATTGCAGCAGCAAAAGCAAAGTGAGCGATTGCAAGTCCATTAGAAAACTCTTCAAACCTGAAGGCGAAATCCGGAGATGCTTTTTCTAATTCTATTATGCCTAGTCACCGTCACCTATATCGTTGCAAAGTAGGTAAATCTATGTACTATAATATCTAGGTAATTATGGTGCTATATAAGGACTTAATTGTGGAAATTATTAACCTGTATACATAGAAAGCTGCACAATAGCATGCATAACATTATATTAATCATAGATGTCCCTGAACACATCGAGGTGGATTTTTCATGGACTCCTAGATATATATCTATATATCTAGGAGTCCATGGATTTTATGACAACTCTAAAATTCTGATGGTCATAGATTCCGAAGAGCCTCTGAAATAGAAAGCTACGTACACAAGTCGTGCAAAGATATCCAACTTAATTGCATTCTTCTCGATCAACAAACTATGCCCTTACCCTTCGGGCTCGTGCCTGAACATGTTGATCTCGAAAATGCAATAGCGATGGATACGTTGCACTTGTTGCATACACTGTAAATACCCATATCAGCAGTTTAAGAAAATTATAATCTAAGGCTGTTTACTAACATGCAGCGCCAGAAAACAAGCTGGCAAGGGATGCAAGTCCAACTGTTTTGGAAGAAATGACTTCCTACATTCGTCACATTTGAAAAAAGAATGTCATTGCCTTGCTGATTGTAATTGTCTACGAATGCATTCCCACGATCAGCATTTCGCTCCACAATAATAATGACAAGAATATTCTTTGCTCAGCCATAATTATGCATAACTGTCATTTATAGAAATTTATCATTCACTCTATAACATCTGCCTTCATGATATGATCATGGCTGTAAACAGGTGGGTCGGATATCATTTAGGAACAAGCGACGTAATCACACATTCTTGAATAATCTTTCTAGAAGATAATTGACATGTTGATGCAACACGAATATAATTCTGTAAATAGGAGTTCATTTCGTGACTTGCACAAAAGGAAGACTGGCAACTCCGTGATATGGCGCCTCATGAAATTTTACAGAGTACATAGGGTTAATATGTCAAAATCACCATGTTAAAAATATATATTTGACAGTTGAAACAGTTACTTCTTTTCCATTTTCAACACGTGTTCAAAACTTCTTTTTAAACTGTCAAGACAATTTTTGTGTTTTTAGCAATTTTTACGTGTCCAAAATATGATTTAAAATCATTTTATCTGAATATCGAAGGAGAATGACAGCCATTAAGTCAATACGAGGCACCAACACCCTTGATTCCCCGACCGCACTCGCCTGACCTAGGAATCGAACCGAAGTCCGCGGTGGAGACGAGCTCGCACCTTCTTCACTAGGCCACGCTGACGGTTCAATAGGAATGCGAGTGAAGGCAGAAGTCATCTCTAAGTGATATCGACAGCATATTGTCCTATTATTGTTGACAGAACGCTAACAGCGTTCATATTGTAGCGAGACATCATATCAGCATGTCATACGACTACGTCACAGTGTAGATTGACAACAAAGGTCTGTCGTAGTTCATTGAATATCGAAAGAGTATGACAGCTATTAAGTCAATACAAGTACTTGCATTAACTTAATAGCTGTCATTCTCTTTCGATATTCAATGAACTACGACAGACCTTTGTTGTCAATCATTTTATCTGTTACAGAGATCAGCTATTAAATATTAACAACAGTAGAGCGGTAGCTTGTGATTAGTCAACTTGGCACATGTGGAGATGTTTATAGATGACGTGATTATCTTATGTTGTGATTCATATTATCATATTGTTGCGTCATTGATATAAACTATCATATATTGTATTATATGATTTTTATATCGTTTTGTGTAGTTATGAAGATATTTTAATCATGTTGTGTAATTCATATTGCTATATAACATCTTAGTTTTCAACAATCTACACTTTTCTTAGCTACCAGCAAGCTTCATTTCGCGTAAGGAGGGCCAGTAGCCTAAACACTTTATAAACTGATTATTATCAAAATAGTTTTTAGATAGTGGCAAAGAGATAATGTCATTATGTATCCATACAACTATTACATGGTTTTTAACACATTTTTAACAGTTTTATGCATTTAAGACAAAATGCAACTTTTTTAACAAACCGCGGGTTTTTAACAAAAAGGTACCAACACTTACTGTACATAGCTTCATGAGAAAACTATGTTTCCTTTACTCTGTTAACGCATTTCATTGCATTGTTGTAACTTCAACACAAAAATGACTGTGATCTCGCAAAACTGCTGAAGATATGAAATGCATTAGCGTTATTTTAGCAACGGATAGCTGATCCAACATGAAGTTATCATCCACTACTTTTCCACGAGTAATTTAGAGATCAATGCGCTTAATGTTCTTTAACAGGGATCTCTGAGAGCCTAGAAATCGACGTGGTAAGATCATGTAAATTCTGATCATTTACTCAACAATGTCGGAATGGTATTCACTTTCCACATAGAAGTAGATAATATAACAATAGAATGGAAGTTTGATATCTTGCCTATGTACAATGATGGCATATAGAAAAATCTATGGTTTGTAGATCTGCTTCGATCTAAAACATTGTATCATAGTCAAACTATTTGCCAAGTGATTGTTGGAAGTTATTGACACAGCAAATCACAGGATCTTCATGAAGAGAATTTTAGTGAGATGGTGGTATTGTATCATGTGAAATACCACTATTCCATGCATTAATATACTGTGTCTATTTGTGCCAGTCATTCACAACTATTATACAATTTTTCAACACTGGAATACGAATTAAAATTTGGTTCACTGAGTCATATTGAAAGTGGTCGCTGTACTGGTTGGAAGAACATCTCAAGAATTAACAGATAAAATTTCTAATTATTGGATAATTTCTAGGTCAAGCTGTTAAGAAACCTAGTGCTTTTCTGGAATAAACGCACTGAAAGCTTCTTTACCTACAATCATTTCTCAGATAAATAGAATGTTGCTGGAAATCTTTAATTAAACATTGAATGACTTATGTGAAATAGTTTGATATATTTGGCAGCTGATATTTCTAAGTATGCAAAGATTTTAAAAATTGTTCAAATGTACAGAACAGGGGAACCGTTTAAAGTAAAATGAATACCCCAAAGTTTATTGGCCTCTGATTTCAAGCTGAAGTAATGCATGTTCTGTAAATCGACATTACAAGTTGCATATGTGTCTGATTATAGCCTACTCTTGATAGATTATCGGAGCGATATTTCAAAATTTTGAACGTGCAGAACGTATATAACGATTTCCTTCTTTGCTATCCTGTCGGCTCAGCATTTTGTAAATTCATTATTGCTTTTGTGTACATGACATTTGGACAAGGGGGAACAATCCAGATCACAAATTGGCTTGATAAATATAAATGCCAATCAGAAAACTTGGAAGACAGATCGCACAAGTTGCATTTTGCCCCAACTAAGTTCCCCAGGCGTGTGCCATAATTTTCATGCAATTTCCATTCTAGGACTTTCTATGGTACTGTTAATTTCTATGCTTTCACAGAACATGAAAGCATAGATTCCGAGGACGCGTTAGTGTCACATAGAAGTGGATATTATTGGTATTCTAATCCAATGAAGATGAAATCTATGGCGATGTCTAAACACTGACTCTACCTATTCGATAGAAATGGATATCTATGAAGTTTTTCTCTAAGATTCTGACTATTGCATAAATTCGATAGAGATTTGACATAGACAGCTTCTTCCGGACATTGATGCAGTTTTAAAATCTATTTAATTTTGACATAATTCAGCGGACAATAAAGCCAGCTACGGCATTAGTGTCGCTGATGTAGAAATCCACATGATTCATTGGGTTAGAATAATCATTGATATCTATATAGTAAGGATAGCTCTATATCTTAATTTATAAAACGAAGACCATGTCAATAATAAATTGTATTGAATAAATTTCGACTACGTCTTTGTCAATTCAACAAAACATCAACTACCTATAGCAGTGCAATGAAGTAGATATCGGTTTTGTTGTTTTATTGAATTGATAAAGACGTAGTCGAAAGCTATTCAATACAATTTTATTGACCTTGTCTTCGTTTTATAAATTAAGCAATTACGTCAATGGTGAAGCAAAACTTTACATCTATTATCCTTACTATATAGATATCTATGGAAAAGTGCACAATACGTTTGCCAGGATGTGAATCCGAGACCGACTTCTGTGTCATTAGGAGAAGAAATGTGTTGTCTGACCTCGCTGAGATACATTTCTTACATTACGAGAAGACTGTCTCACACAGATGATGAAGCAGACAAATCAGTATCAGATGGCAATTTTCTATTGTTCTCATATTCCCATGCATACCATTATCTTATCAGCTGATCACATTTCTAAATAATTGACACTTAGGGTGGAATGCAAAATTGATGACTACATTAGTCACTGACTAAGGTAAGCCGTCGATAGCCAGTCAACGACTGAGTGAAGTCAGCGGCTAAATCAGTAGTCAATGCAAAACCAACAACTAATTAGTCATTGGCCAATGACGTTTCATGACGTCATTCATAAGCGCGTGTGTTCCTCACAGACAAGTTGCTTCAAAGCAAGATAAGGCATCATCATGAGCAAACCCTCGCGTGCAAAGAATGTAACCGAAGAAGAAAAATTGATATTAATGGATATTGTAAATTGTGGAGAAATGGTAAAAATCGTAGAATCAAAGCAGTATGATGCAGAATCTATTAAAAAGAAAAACGAAACATGGAAAAAGATAGAAACCGAATTTAATAGTCGCAGTCCCATATCAAGAGATACAAAACAGCAGTCTAAGATGTGGAGAGACATGAAGAAGAAGGCAAAAGATGTAAGAACTGAACAAAAGAGAGAGTCACGATTAACCGGAGGAGGAAAGAATCCGGTTCAAATTGATCCTGTTTCTGAAGCCGCGATGAGCTTGCTTCCGAGCACATCATTTGATCCATTAACGGGAGTTAATGATTCGGATGGCTCTCCTGCACGAGGAAAAAGGAGACATTGAGAATGGTGAGTAGGCTTAGATTTTTCAACTTACGGTATTTTACACTGGTTATAGGCTATACTGACAGTTTTTGTTTTAGAAAAAGAAAGTTCAAAATTGGAGATCGGAGATAGATCCACAAATACAATTCAAAAACCAATAAAACGTCGCATTGGTGAGTGCAGAGTTCAACTCTCGTTTATGGAAACATAAATGGTCATCTGAAATAATTTATCTACAATAACGTATTTAACCATATGTACATATATGCAGTTACCAAATGCTAACGTGTATTTTCGATTTTTCAGGTCGCGAGGGAGCAGGATGCAAGGAGGAGGAGCACGTAGCGAAAATGAAGTTATTGACAGATGCATACATGTTATGAAGAGCACAAAATGAAAATGCAAATTTTAACAAGGATTCAACGGAATTTGAATAAAGATGAACAAGATTTAGGCGAAGACGGGTTTTCCGTTTTCTAAACATTATCAAATTTAGAAGCGTTGTGAACTATTTTTTGGCTTTCATATTACCTAACAAATAAATGCTATCCGATATTCTTATCTTTTTACTTTTAATGGTCAATTAAGTGATTTAGACCCCTAATACTATAGCGTAATTCATATTTGTATAATTATCATATGTTTTTTAATAATCCAAAACTACAAATAAGGTCACATATTCACAAATAACTAACAAAGAATAAATTCACAAAGAATATGGTCACTATCACTCCGAATAAGTAATTTCTTATGTTTCCATCGTAATTCCTAATCAAGGTCTAGGCTTATGCTGAAAATATTTTCCTGAAATGGAAATTTGTAGAAGACAAATTGGAGATTTAGTTTATTTTTCAAGGTTAGGCCCACTTATTAACATTAATAACAACTTTGCCAAACGTAGTCAAACTAGTAAAAAATTCGATACTTAACATTAAGAAAAGTGGCGTTGAATGAAAATGCTTCTGAAGGCTCTTCCTGTTAATTCGTCACGTGCAGAATCATCAGATGGTAATAGCGAGTCGCTGACTTGTTCAAAATTAGTTTGATCTTCATCTTCTTCAAGACTGCCATCATTTTGAAAAAATAATTATGAAGAATGCAGCACGCTAATATGACTCGACATGATTTAAACAGGAACAGGCGACAAACGAAGGCCATACTGCAAACATAAAAATTTCCTTTTCAAAACACCAAAACATCTTTCAACTGTTATCCGTGTTCTGATTTGCTTTCGGTTATATCTCTCTTCTGACGCAGTCATAGACCTTAGAATTGGTGTGAGAAGATAATTCTTATTAGGATATCCACCATCTCCGAGAAGAATTCCTTGTTTTTGTCCAGTTTGAAATTCGTGATTAATAACAGAATTGGTCAGAATTCTTGCATCATGAACTGAGCCGGGCCAACGAGCAACAACATCAGTAATGCGAAGTTTAGCACCGCAAATTATTTGAACATTCACTGAATGAAACCCTTTATGTTTTATATAGTCGTCCGCATTGGAAACAGTTGGTCTTTGGATTTTCACATGTGTACAGTCAATACAACCAACAATGCAAGGAAAACAACAGATGTTGTAGAATTCATGCTTTGTTTCATTCATATCACCGAACCATTTTATCCGTCTTGATCGAATGTTACATAAAGCATTGGTCACTTCATGGGTAACACGACCTGCAGTACTCTGATGGATACCAACAAAATCGGAATGTGTGCTTTGAATACTTCCAGTCGCGTAGAAACGTAGTGCAATCACAATTTTATCTAGTCTATGCAGACCCCATGACTTGGATGCGTCGGAAAGATAATCATGTATATCGTTGACGAGTTTGAGAACAGCTCCTTTCGTCGCACGAAACCTGTTTCGAAAAACTTCATCCTCGAATGCAAAGAAATCAACGCGCCTTTGTAGACTGCCTCGTGTTGTAACGCTACTGCTAACTTCGACCGCGTCTATCACATTCATTTTATCGAATGGAATATTTGAAATTGTATAAAATTGTCATCTTTTAGCTTTAGTAATCGATTAGAACACGGCTGGCAGTGATTAACTTTTACAATGTTAATTATTAGTCGATGACTACATGGTAGCCATTGACTAATTCAGTCATCGATTTTGCATACGATATCTTGAGTTAGTTATTGACTTAGCCACTGACTAATTCAGTCATCGATTTTGCATTCCATCTTTAGATAGAGAACAGTAGGTCATAAATTTCTTAACAATTAGCTTTAGAAAAAATGTAGATATGTTCGATGGGATGACGTGATACATATGACTGAACACCAACAGATACAAATGCCATCTATCATTTCACGGTCGATTGAAGACATGAAAACTGAGATTCTGATGTTTTCCGACCTCCGACGTCACTACTCTCTCATCTAGGGTTTGGACGGCGATGACATCTCTGTGCTGAAGTGATACCTTCACTTTGACCGAGTTCAATGGAAGCTCATTTAGGAATTCACTAATACACGTAACGCTCTAGGCCTTCAAGAAAATGACAAAAGTTACACAACTACCAACATCTGACACAGGGATTCTCAATAATATTGACTGCCATGCAATTGGACAAAAAAATTAATTTATTGACATTGGAATTCAAAATTCGAAGGGTTTCTCTAACTTGATAGATTAACTAGCCATTAATTTGCTTGACCTAAGATTTGTTTAACTACACACGTTACACAGCAACAAATGGTCTTAGAAATTTCCTTTGTACGAAAGTAGGCTATATCGCTAACATAACAACTAAGCCTACCAAATTTTATGTTTTCGTACTACGACTAGTCTGATCAATCACACAAGCGGATAATTTCTTCAGAATTCTCTCACACGCCTGCATGAGATGCCTTAGGTACATAGTTCATACAGGCATTCGTGATTCTCTTCATTGCTTTCATCAGTGACGATTGAGCGGAGAAATTTCGCCCGCAGTTTAGGGCTGCTTGGTCTACTCTGGTTAAAACAGGCATGAATTTAGTATTACCTATGAATAGTAGCGTTCTTACTGCTTACCAACCTAAAATGCAAGGCCGAAATGCTTATTATGAAAGTGAATTGTGAGATTAAAAGACTACAGAGGCGAAATTAGATAAGCAATGTAGACTACAAGCAGACAACAATTAATTGATTGAAATTCTAAATTCTAGCCAATCAATTATATGTTTCCAATTAATTGAAAATTAGTTGAAGTCAATTAATGTTTGACAATCCTTTATTTGACATCTATGCATTTAGCAGACTTGACGTACTGTTTAATTACGTCATCATTTCACTTCCATGTGATTCCAAAAAACGCTATCTTTTTTAGAAACTGCTCAAAACCCCAATTTTTTAGAGCAAAACCCCCACTTGCATTTGGGTGGTACCACCCCAATCTGTATGTGATTGGACGATGCTGTTTCTGGTTACCATCAGAATTTTCGGTCATTTGTTAGATGAATTAGTTACAGCTTCAATTGCATAATTTGATTCGTACGCTTTGAACCCACAGAGAAATATGCACATATTTTCCTCTACCAGCGAACGACGTCAATAATTCTGCGACAGGAATCCAAAGTGTCATCGACTTACTGTTTTTCTAGGCGGGCGACTGAAAGATTGTTACTTCAGGGATTTCCGTCAAAATGTACAGAAGTAATCATCTCAACCTGCCCCCAAATACAAGGTTGGCATGAAGCTCAGGAGTCGAGACAAGGCTCCAGCCTCGGCCGAACTGAGGCGGTCAGCAAACCTTCGTGGCTCCACAGTCATAAAAAGAGCTAACCATTCTGACCAGACAGTCCCATGGGAAGATAGCATTCCACTCGAGAGGAAGAGCAGAGGGTGATTCAAAGTAGCAAAGTGCGTCAAGGAAACAAAATTAAAACAAAACAAGCTGACGACTAGTTAATTTTTAAAAGCTGCAATGATTTAAAGGAAAATTATTATATCCTAAAATGTCTAAAAATTTAAAAATACTTACTAGAAAGGACAAACAACGGTTCTCTTCTCCTCATGTGGAATGAATTGACGAGTAAGTCGTTCTGTTCAAAATTATGTTTATCACTTATATATTGAAAAGATTCTATTTAACAGCCTGCCCAGTCAGATGATAAGAGGACAGGTCTGTTTCCAACCAAAATATCAGATCTAGCTAACACAGCGGGATTACGCTATCTAAAATCTACCAGGTGTGCAAGAGAATTAATAATAGTTCCTTAAGCTAAAAAGTGAAACAAAAATTCTACAAAATATACAAACAAATTATTTGACTATTTTAATGAGGTCATCAAAAGGAACTTGGTCAGGACGATAGCGTTTCGACCGCTAAATCCTGGACGCTGAAACCCGACCAAGCGCGGTCCTGTACATTTGATGCATGAAAACAATGAATCGTTTACAGTACTTTTCCCACACTGGCAGCTTCAGACTTTGATGCAATGTGATGCCCTTCCACCGGACTTCCAATGACACTTGCTGGGCCTCGATAGACCACTATGAAGTGGCTGACATCAGAAACTGACATCGAAAGTTTGATGCGGTCGCTGACCGGAATTAGGCCCGTGACAGCAGGTCATCGGTTGATGAACCTGGCACTATCTTATCTGTCAGTGTGAATCGAATTTCCGCACTGCTTATAAAGCAGATGAATTCTTTTTTTGTAGAAATGGCGATATTCTTCAATTTCTATGATTATCTTTCTATAGATTCTTTTGTCTCGCCTGTCATCTCCTAATATATCTTATTTGAAATGTGAATTGCTAAGAATTCACACCATTAACTATGAATGAATGCACGCATTGCAGACTATTGCGTCAATTGGTTTTGTTCATCTGCATTGATCCCTTATCTTTTTGCATGACAATCTCACATCACCCTTCATAGGAAACTAATTCTGCCTTGTAAGTGATTATTTGATACATGCTAACAAGCATAAAAACCAACAAGCTCAATGAAAATGATTTATTTGTCAAGGGATTCCGACCATTGCCAAGATGGATAGTTGTCGTAATTCATCGTTATCATGGCGCCCACTGTCGGTTCAGTCTACACACACGCACAAATCGATGCTGAGTTCCCACAGTACGATAGACAAGTCGAGGGGTAAACTTGGAGCTTGACCGAATATAGTGAGATAATTCCCATTCAGACACTCTGTTGCCAGCAACTGCGCAATCTTGCAAGGATGAAGTACGGACAGAACAGAAAGGGATCCATACAACCTCCATTCTGTACAAGGAAAAGCGGATCATCACAGACATGATTATCGTCTTCTACATGAAGATTAAAATGACTAGCACTGCCAGTTATTACACAATACAGCTATTTCTATTAATAAAAATACCTGAAAATAATTTCTGTCTCTAGTTGTTTCAAGTGGACTTATGGGAGACCTTTTAAACTTGATTAAACTTATCAATAACACTTCAGGAATTCGCAAAAGGCAAAATTGATCTTTCAGGACAGTGAGCGACAGAGCAGGCGAGGAAGTGCAGCCAGGCATCACTTGCGTAGACATTGAAATTTGAATTTGATTAGTGAGAAATAAATGTTGACAATTTTTCTTCACATAAGCTTAGAAATTCTATTATGTCAAATGTTTTAATGCAAAACATATTTAATGGAAATATTTTCTACTCTGATTGTGAACAATCGATTCTTCTGAAATGTCCTCTCTATTGACAGACATGTAACAATGCGCATGTACGAACATGTCATCTACTAAATCTGCCATGATATAGCATGAGTATAGATTACTGGTTAGAATGAATTAAATACAGTGATCTATGCTATGTTATTACTATATGTTATTACTGCTATGTTTATAACTATGCTATGTTATTTAAATGTCGCAGGGCAGTATTTTTCATCTTGCTCTTCTGAGAGGGCAAGATAAATTTTCATAGAAGTATTCGCATTATCACAGTGTTTATCGGACATTTGCCATAGATTTAAAGGATAAGCTGTTCTATGAATCCAGGCGGGGCAGAAAGTCACAGAAATTATCGTTCGATTAGCGGCCTCGGATTTCTACATGTTCTTGCCACTATGGCTTCATAGAATGTCTGTTGTCATAGAATTATGCACATGCATTCATGCTCTATGTACAGAATGAAGAGGAATGGATCAATTTCTATGATGGAAGCTCATTTTTCCACACACTGTAACGATAGAAGTCAAGTGTAAGAGAAAGACCAAGAGCTTGACCGAAGATACTGAGCCATGGGATGAGATAGTTCCCATTGAGACACACTGTAGCCATCAACTGAGCAGTCTTGCATGGATGAAGAACGCAGCACGGAGCCCCAGTCTTGGGGTGTTCAACTGACGTCAAGGTCTTCCACATTTCTTCATCTGGCAAGCTAGTGGTGCTGGTCCTGGTGTGATGGGAGAAAA
Organism: Prostheceraeus crozeri; assembly: GCA_907163375.1. NCBI lineage: Eukaryota > Metazoa > Platyhelminthes > Polycladida > Euryleptidae > Prostheceraeus > Prostheceraeus crozeri. The sequence goes on along the minus strand of CAJQUW010001696.1, from coordinate 102,093 downwards.
GGTTCCACATTTCATCTAACGAGAAGTGTTGTCCGCTCTCGCCGTGCCATGCTCGGCAATACAAGATGGGCACTTCGTGGCTCAGACTGTATCCAATCCGATGTTCAAGGATGTACCAATCAGAGGGAGCGGCCGTCACCGCGTCTTCATCTTCAATTATACCTGACGCCAAGGAGTCATCAAATTCCTCGTCCACAGAAGCGTCAATCACTGACGAATTGGACGATTTGACAGATTTGAAGACCAATTCCTTCGTCTGATGATCATTATAATCAACTACCGACCATACAAGATCCAAGGAAACTTCCTTGAGAATTTGTTCCAGATGAAGAAGATGGTCATTGAACTGTTGAATGGTCAAATATGCTGCACTTTGCATTCTTTGTCATATTTCACGTTTCCATGAAACTGGAAAGAAAAGTTCAAACTGTGTATGAATTAGAACAGCACCTTCTAGACACAAATATCACATTTCGCCATCTTTCGAGTAACATTCTTCATCAGGTAAAGAATCTTCAAGTTGCATTAGACTATGGTCACTGAACATAGATTGTTTTTCACCAACAACCCCTAAACCCAATGAATTAGATTGTTTAACCGCATCACTTTGCTAGAAGTACAAACTGATTCAAACAGATGGCACATGCAGGAACTTACTAAGTGGGAAAAAAGAAATATGTAATACCTTGCAGAGATATGAAAAATAGTCGTGCCTCGTTTGCGGATTGCTGTGAATTCTTTCAAAATGCTCCGATCGCCACGACTCCTTCAGATTCGAAGATTTCTGATCATTGTGTCAAAGTTTTCTCGATTATGTTGGTTTTTCCGATCATTATTAAAAAAGTTAGCAGGCCCACGAAAAAAAAACGTTCGCTAAATTCTCTGTAGAACTTGATATTGTCTGCGTCTCTTTGCTGTGTGATCTGGTTGACAGCAGTCACTGAAACTTCGCACAATTTGGCGTGTTTAATGTTGAACTGGCTGCTCATTGTTCGATTGCTATGGTATTATGTCAGCAGATTATGCCATTTCATTGACGTTACATGTTCCAATGTTTCCTTTCTAGTCAAACAGAAGAAGAGACGACCTGTCTAATTCTGTGCCGACCTCTCTTCATACGAATGTGTTTATTCGAGTGGTTGATAATGTGTGCTAAGTGTCATTCTAATAAATATATTGAAAAGCGGCTCAAACTACTCAGATGAAGACTTGGTGAACACTTGTTTGGGACAGGGTTGAGGCATTCAGACCCGATGATAGACAGGTGTCGTGGTGGACGCATTAGTGACTTGAGGTGGCGGGATTGTGAACATTTTGATAAATTTGTGGAATTTTACAGGTTAAGCACCAATCGCGACATAATCCTTCAATTGACTGATGAAACTTCAACGTCGCTACTCCCCACTGAGGACTTGAACGGTGCTGACAAAGTTTCTAGAGCTTTGTGATAGTTTCAATCCAGATGCCTTTCCTGCCGACTTCCAATGACTTTCAGGACTCGGCCTTTACACCAAAACATCGCAAAGCCAAGCACTTAACGACCGTACCACGGAGATCACTTAAAACACTTCAAAGATAAGATACATGAACTTTTTGTGCATTGGCTTGGTAGCCCTTGACAAAGCTAAGGTATCTACAAACTCGACAGACCCTAACAGCTAACTTTTCCCGGATCAATAGCTTCCCCTCATCATCTTGAGTAGGTGACATAAATGCACTTCTGAATTATGTGCGAGTATGAGTTATTTTACATCATTTGCATGGAGACACAACATCAATTTACTAGACACATGAATAAATCTATAACATCAAAGTTGTCACACCAGAAAAAACGGAAGAAAAGAACAATGCATCGGGAGAAAAACAAAAATGTGAAGTTTTTATGAAATCTATCATTTTTTCAAAAACAACAATGTGACACTCATCGATATTTTGTGATCTAAGTTTGGCTAAGCAATTTTCAAAAGTGCAAGTTCCTGAATAGAAAAAAATCAAAATTCAAATGCGATTTTCAATTTCTTAACTTTAAAAACACATTCACAGATAGTTAACAATAATGCGGAAGTTTCTATACATGCTTATCAATGAGAACATTTCAGATTCATGTAGATGAGAAGCAGTTTGTATTGTTCATTAACATGTACATGTAGTTTCTCATCTGGGCTCGGATTTTTATTTTTTTTACGTATTTTGACATTTTTTGGAATTTTATATATTTAGCTGTTGAAACTTTTGTAAGTTGCCTAAAACAATAGAATCACACACAGGATCTCTATGTCCAAGTCCATGGAGAACTTTCCCCACATGATCTCTATGTCCAAGTGCACGAATAATATTTAAATGCATCAAGTAAAGGAAGCATTGCAGTCCGGCCTAGAAAGTTTGCCATGCATGAAACCAAGGAGAAGGATGACTTGAATTGGTCAAGCGATAGCGCACATTACCTTTCACTGGGATGGAGTTTGACAACTTACAGACGCAAAACTCCAAATAATAGAAAAATCATCTGAAATTGAGAAATCTGTGTTTCTTATTGGTTGAGATGTGGATATAGCCTACTATTGACAGGATGCCATCAAAATTTTGAATTTTTTGTTTAAATGTATTTTCATAAATTCGTTTCATTGATTGAAGTGTTAGTTCTGTCGCGGGCGTTGCGCAAAACTTAGTTAGAAAACTAAGATATTCTGATGTTTCGAACGGATAGAGACTGAAACTTTCCACATATCTTCGTGACACAAAGTACGACATATTTCCGTTTTTGGGAACATAAAAATCCGGGCCTTAGTAATAATGGATCAAATGCATGAGCTTGTAAGCCTCAACGTACCGGTACCTGGTGCGTTCGATAGGGAAAAGAAATCGTGCGAAGAATAAATTATATTAATGGTAAAAAATATAATTATCTATTATGGTATGTTAAAACGATTTATTTCCCTTCTAATTGTTTAAGTTTATAATCAAAGTAGATCAATAATTTGTAGGTCTTTGAAATAACGAGCCATTCTCTTAGTAATTCGTGTTATGCCTGCGGCGTTAAACCAAATCCATCATTCTATCAGTTCTGAATTTCCTTTGCCACTGTAAGCCAAAGGAGTGCGAGTAGAAACTGTCGGTGAACTTCTGATTGCATTTGTAGGTTTTATATACCACACATAGGCTGACGTGGGCGAAACCGGAAGAATCACATTCGTGATAGGTGTGTATCGAAGCCTCGCATCGTATCTATCGTTCATAAAAATTATCTAGCCTTTCCTCCATTTCAATCATGACAACAAATCTCTGTTATTGGAAAGTTCATATTAAAGCAATAACTACATGGTGAAACAGCAAAACGCTAGATCATAGAAAAATCTATATTTCTAATTTAAAATTAGGACCCGATTGTGACGATATTGCCAAAACAAGCTAATGGAATGTATAAACGAGCTTGTTCATGCGGACTGAAACGATGGCATTTGTAGTTTGTGAAAGGAGATATCATTTGAAGTCAATTGAAGGCAACGAACGTTCTGCTTGTAAAAAGAATAAGAAGACGTTCGCATCAGTGACGCGCACATTGACATGGACAACCTCTTTATCGAAGATAGTTGAATAGAAAACCTCTCTGATAAGGAAAAGTAAGACTCAAATAATTCATACTCATATAACGCAATCTACATGTATCTACAATATGAATTACGAGCATGTAGGTCTACTTGCAAAACGGAAGAAGGTTTTTATTGACACCTAATAATTTTCGGATACCCCTATGCCTTTTTTACTCCATATTTGCACGTAATACGAGAATAACCATTTCTATCACCAAATCGGCGGAACCGCTATACTCTTCTCATTAGGAAAACGGAAGCTACTAGAACTGTGTACAAAGAGCCTTGACACGATAGCTGACACCCAAAAGGGAGTGGACTTCATTAATTATACGCTAGATATCGATGTATTGTACCGATGACACATGAATCACGGTATCAAAGATCAAGCGAAAAGTTCAACAGTTCAACAAGAGGTCATCCCCCATACACACTTGGCAGAATATATGCTTTCAGGCAGCGTAAACGCCTTAATGAAAAGGCATTCACCTCACAATACCTCGATAACTCAATGCACAGAACGTAAATGTTGATAGAAAACGGAAAAGTCAAAACACACTCGCACACGCGCGCGAATTATAGTGAATGACTGCTCCATAACTATGGTAGCAAGGCTAAATTTGAGACTTCAAGATCGAATATTAACAACTACAAGTAAATTTATTTATTTTATGGAAATTTCTAGTCTATACTGGAGAAGTAACACAGAAATTTGCGAGCCGTACCACTGCCACGACCAGAACTCTACGTTCCCATTTCGTATTTTAAATTTGAGAGACATATAACTGCCACTTGTAGAAGGCAAAAGGTTGCAACGCTATTTCAATGAAAAAATCCAGGATATCCCAGGATGACTTCTTTTTTACTGGAAATATATGTTTTTCCATCAAATGGAAAGAAAGCACACTTCACTCTTCAGTGGTCGGAGACGTCTGTTTGTATGCCGACATTAGGAGGCTTGCCAAATCCCATTGTGTCTAGCTCCATAGACTGAGTTGCATAAACATGATAGGAAATGACCTCAAGAAATTCCATGTCAAAAATTGTGAAATTTATAAAACGAAGACAAGGTCAATAATATAATGTATTGAATAGCTTTCGACTACGACTTTGTCAATTCAATAAAACAACAAAATTTGCTTAAAAATTCTTGTTGCTCTGCTAGAGGTAGATGCTGTTTTACTGAACTGACAAAGACTAAACTTGTCAAGGACTTGTCTTCGTTTTATGAATTTAGCATCTAGGTCAATGGTGAACCGAATTTATTTTCAAAAATTGTGACTTCAGTACTTTTACCGTAATAAGTGAAAACATAGAAAATTTCATTTTAGCCAAAAGCTGCAATCTGCGTCCTGTTGGATCCATTAACGTGTGTTTTCTTTGATGGTGTATGACAAGAAGAGGAACTGACTAGAACTCGGCAGACGTGCAGATTCGCAGTAGGCATAGGGAGTACATCATTCTGTGAATGTCTCTCTCGGCATCGTTCCCTGCACAAACTCGTGCTGGCTGCCGAACTATGAGGTGTACATCATTCTGTGAAAGTCTCACTCTCGGCCTCGTTCCCTGCACAAACTCATGCTGGCTGCCGGACTATGAGGTGTGCATCATTCTGTAAAAGTCTCATTGTCGGCCTCGTTCCCTGCACAAACTCGTGCTGGCTGCCGCACTATGAGGTGTACATCATTCTGTGAAAGTCTCATTGTCGGCCTCGTTCCCTGCACACACTCGTGCTGGCTGACGGACTATGAGGTGTACATCATTCTGTGAAAGTCTCACTCTCGGCCTCGTTCCCTGCACAAACTCGTGCTGGCTGCCGGACTATGAGGTGTACATCATTATGTGAAAGTCTCATTCTCAGCCTCCTTCCCTGCACAAACTCGTGCTGGCTGCCGCACTATGAGGTGTACATCATTCTGTGAAAGTCTCATTGTCGGCCTCGTTCCCTGCAGAAACTCGTGCTGGCTGCCGGACTACAAGGTGTACATCATTCTGTGAAAGTCTCATTCTCAGCCTCCTTCCCTGCACAAACTCGTGCTGGCTGCCGCACTATGAGGTGTACATCATTCTGTGAAAGTCTCATTGTCGGCCTCGTTCCCTGCAGAAACTCGTGCTGGCTGCCGGACTACAAGGTGTACATCATTCTGTGAAAGTCTCACTCTCGGCCTCGTTCCCTGCACAAACTCGTGCTGGCTGCCGGACTATGAGGTGTACATCATTCTGTGAAAGTCTCACTCTCGGCCTCGTTCCCTGCACAAACTCGTGCTGGCTGCCGGACTATGAGGTGCACATCATTCTGTGAAAGTCTCATTTTCGGCTTCGTTCCCTGCAGAAACGTGTGCTGGCTGCCGGACTATCAGTATAGAAATGTGTCAGTGTCAGCTTTCTTTCTCTACAATGAAGAAAATTACTTTCCCTTTGCAAAAGAGAAACTTAATTGGATCCTATGGACCGACTAGACAGCTACCTATTCCACCACCTTCCATTGTAGCTTACTGACATAGGCAGCAATGCATCAGGAGAGTCCATTCATTACATGCAAAAAGTAACAATTGCAACATGAAGCAACCACATATAAAGATGAATAACTGAACAAAAAATTCACTTAAAATAGAGCAATAAATGAAGTGATCTTTTACAAGTCGACAAAAAGTGAATAAGGCATCACAATGTGACTAAGCAATGAGAAAACTAGACAGCAAATAGAGTCTTCTTTCCAGTATCAATCAAAGGCTTTGGCTTTCAATTATCGGCATGTGGAGGACGTTTCCGATATCAAGTCAGCTAGCTATAACGTAACATAGACATCTCATTGCGGACTATGATATACAATGCTAGAGAGCAAGTAGAGCAACTTCGATCCTGAGATCAGTTTATCCACTTATGTGAGAGTCTGCGGAATGATCTGGAAGGAACTGTTTTGACGAGAATAGGAATTGCAGAAAGCCCAGTTCGCTCTCATAATAATTCACTACAGACCTTCACATTTCACTTAGAGGCAAGTGAGTAAAGACATGTGATTGCCGCAAGCAGAAGACCTTTTACTGTATCAGTGTTTCAAAAGGAAGACAATGTGTCTTACGGATTTATTGGCAAAGAAATTTGCATCAAAAATTTATGGGGCCTACACGCACAACGTCTCTCGATTTCACGCTTCCCTAAGGGAAAAAAGCTAAAAACTCTAGTAAAACCAGTCACAGCAGCGCAATGTCTTCGCTCAGTATCCGTATATACAGTACAACCCCGGTTTCACCGAACATTCCGTAACAGTGAACACTTTAAATAGTCCCGCCAAAATTTGTCCTTGTCTGGTAATGAAAAAAACCCGGATGAACGAACCTCGTTATGACGGAAACCTCTCTGTAGCATGTTGTGGAAATGGTTTCCCCTAACTAATATTAACCTTCAATTACGAATTGCTTTTATGCTAATGAATATCTTGACTCATCGTAATACCACCTTATATTGAGCTGTAGGATTGGAGATTAGTATGGAATGCGACGTACCGAATTTAAAATGCCTTCTTTAAAGTCCATTACAGAACATTAACGAAACAACTTATGTTGTATGCAGAGGACCATTCTTCTACAGAAGGATTTCGTATCAATATCCTGAACGTCATTCATCTAGCTTGTGATGAGGTGACTTCCACAACAATTTCACAATGCTTCAAGAAAGCAGATGTTGTTATGACTGATGCAGTCCCTGATATTGATAACCATTTATAGCCATGATGTACACATCAGGGAAGCAATTAACGAAATAAGAATGGACCATCACTCAATACAATTTCGACCCAGACGTATTGGATGGCAACCTATCCGTGCAGGATTACGCTAATGTTGATACTGAAACTTCTGTGCTGAGGGCACCCTCACAGAAGCATTGCGGGAGGCCCAAGGGTATGATCAGCAATGATATCATTCTGTATCATTTTATTTTTTATATTGAAAATATACCATTTTTTAGTGAATTATACGTATGGCCTACACCGTAAATAGATCTGGTCATGCGAATTTTTCGATTTACACTGCTATCATACTACTTTTACTGCTCTTAGCAATGAAATTGAAATTAGGTTGCATGCATCATCGATGTATTCCAAATAATGGAAGGCCGAAGAAAGAAGTATAGTCATGCAAAGCTTCTTGCATATCAAAACTTGTGTAGGGCCTATGACCTATACATTGGACATCGCTAGTTTTGATTCAAGTTTCATACACTCGAATTACAAATATGCCTACAATATGCAGTTGGTTAGGCCAACAGTATGTGAAGTACGAAAAAATTCTAGAAATATTTAGATCAGACTTCAAAAACATCAAGACAGTCATTATTGATTTCAGTGTTCAGTGTGTCAATCTATGCGATAGACAGACTGACTGACAGACAATAGACTGTTGCTTTTCGTTACATCAATCACCGAGTGCGGAAGAACATTGGTAAAACAAACGAAAGAGACTAAATTCGCTTCAATACAAAATGCGAAGAATCTATGATTAGAAAATATATTTGAAACAAAAATTTTTGATGATATTTTATATAATTTTTCAAATATTGTAAAATGGTGTCATTTTATCATTGCCGATCTTTGGCCCAAGGAATGAATGAAGCAGACGACGAGGATGAAGGGGAAAGAAGAGGAAGTTTTCATGGTTCGTCCATACGGGAGGTTAGTCACATTGATGAGAAAAACGGGATCTTTCCCTTCGTTCGACGTAAATATCTATTTCTTAAAAAAAATTTCCAAAACTCGCCCGACGCGTTTCCTCATTCCGACAGTGTCAAGGGCTTTGCATGCAATTCTTGATTGTTGGTAACAGAGATGATGGAGAGATGTAGAAATCTTTAATTTCTCCTATTCAATTCTAGAAAAGTTCGCTATCTCAATAGATGGAAGTTCGTCAAAAGCATGAAAGTTCGTGAATGCCTGCAAATAATGATAGATCTAATATTCAAATTTCTATTTCTATCTAAAAATTAAAATAAAATATCCATTTACCAATTCATTCGTTAATGGATTTTCAAGCTGGAATAACGGACGACGGTTCATTGGCTATTTGGTACAGTGAGAATGCCAAGGGAAATTGGCGGGCATAAAATGGCATCATAATCGACCTCCAATGCCAGGAGAAATGCATTTGAAACTGAGGTCAATCATTTGGTGACCTCCTAAGACATCGAGAGTGACATACAATGTAGGAATTATAGCTACTGTCGAGGGCATAAATTGGAAGATATCCGAGGGCGGGCAGCGCACAAGCCACCGACGACAGATAGCTATAATTTCCATTCATGCCTGAGCTATCATGAATTACAGAAACACCGGTGACTTGGTCCATAGATTCCGATGAATGAGTAATAACATTGAAATGATGATGAAAACGGATGACATAAATGGGAAGCTGTTGCTACATTGAAATAGCAATTTTCTTGAGAGAGGAAATATCAACTTTTATTTTGAAAACTTGAATACTTTGAAATTGGCGGGCATAAATTAGAAATTTCCGATTTATATCCGGCTACCTTGATAGAATGCTATGCTGTGAAGGCATAAACACACCATAGATATGAATTTTAAATGATAAAATCCATAACATAGATTCTGCCACCGATCTGAAGAGGGCTTTAAAAACGATATTCTCAGAGCACTAACATGCCCTCTTCAGATGAGTATCATTCCTATGTGCTATAAACTAAGTTGAAGAAAAATTTTGGGAGCACAGTATTTGCCAACTTCCATTCGCACCCCTATTATGGTGGAAAGAAAGGATTGTAGAGCAGGGTGGCATCAAAAAGCGCGCGGTCTTCACACTCAAAAGTTTATATCAGGGATCTGGAGCGGCTATGGAAGCGGAGCGGAGCGGTCGATAATTTATTTGATGAAAGATGGAATACGTTGGAAATCATAAAACAAATTACTACTATTTTTTGCATGTTGACGTGTGTTTGTTTGATGAAATCCCGAATAATAGTTTGATACAATTGAATAAACGGACGCGTCACTGTTGAAACGCCAATCAGTTATCTCAATAACTCATGCACGCGGCTTCCTGATAAACTGTACTGCTGTAGTTTGTTATTGGTGGCGCTGTTAGTAAAGAATAAAAGTTTGTTATAATTAATTTGTATCTACGTCTATTTTTAGTGACATATTATAATAACATAAAAGAACATTGTTTCCTATTCCTATTCCTATTACTTTTCTTAGATTGTCTAGAAGCTAAGTTAAGTAATTACATCATTATTTTTTCAAAATTACAAACTTTGATAATTGCATGGGTATAGGCCTACCAATATGATACGTAGAACGGCTAGCCTCACATAAAACTCAGACCGAATCGGCAATCGTAAGCTAAACCCCACCCACACAATCAATTTATGTTTAATCAGATAGTAGGAGAGGGGCCTACAGTATTGAGATGGAGCGGAGCGGAGATTCAGGTTTATATCTTACTATTTCCTGTATGCCATGCTTCATTAAATATTATCCTTTACAATTTTTCAACTGAAAATTGATATTTTCATCCAATTCCACGATATTTTAGGATCGTAAGATATTCCGTGGTTCACGAGTTATTTGCAGTTTTATATGCAATGTGATCCGTTTGTCTGGCCATCGAATGACAACGCCTTCCTTTATTTTACAAAACTAGAAAAGATTCTCACACCCTAGTGTCCAACTCTTCGCTCCAAAATCTGACAAGTCACAAAATGCCATGAAATTTGTCATCTATTAATTATCGAAAGAGCATGCAGCAAAGGTTAAATTGAGTAACATTGATCATGAAACGGCAAAAAACGAGGATATGTGAATAAATTCTTTCTCAATTTATTCAAGAATTTTATCAATCAGTTTTTTCAAATATGCTAAAACACAAACAAAAGACAAAACAAAACAAAACAAAAAAAAAAAAATAAAAAAAAGAAAAAAAAAAAACAAAAACAAAAAAGAAAAACGGTCTGTCAAATGTATATACAGAAAACAACACATTTTCACACTAGGTTTAAGTTTGGCTTTCAAATAGGAAGCACAAGCCCCCCCCCCCCGGTCAAAACGAAAATTTATTCCATGAAATGGAATGTTCAGATTTGAATGAAGGAAAACAGAATTTCATTAGGCAAAAAATAAGGTAAGGTAAGCAATGGTCAAAAGGCCGAGGAAAACTTGATCTTGAGTATCATAGTCGTCGATTTACAATTAATCTAGTCAAGGTGTGAAAGTCAACACTAGCATCATTGTCTTTGATAATGCGATGTCTATGTGACGATAAAAGCAATAGTACGAGCTATGCGTTTTCACTACAGGATATCTAGTTTTCTTCTGAATGTAGACATCTCAAGATTTCATGGATAGGAATGATATTGCGTTTCACATCTTTTTCTTTCTACATGTTGAGGTAAGGCTCGCCTGATGACACGACACTCTTATGAAAAAAATTTGCATGAGAACTCCAAAATCGCTTCAATAATTCCATCTACAGCCTCTTTCAAACAACCACATGGTAAAAATGTCAGCCAAAAAGTGGCAGCTAAAGTTTGGACAAAAGACCCTAACTAGCAGCTGAACACAACTAACTGACTTCTTAGAGGAAGATAATAAGCTGATGAGAGGCAGATCAGCGCAGTTCTCATTCATCCAAAAAAACCAATTACTTAGATTGCTATTCTCTGATGGATATAGGAAGCACAATTATTGGAGGTATGCATTTTGGCTTCCATTGTTTGTCCATTCCCTTTTTGTGATTCATCATGCGATCGAAAAGTGTCAGCAAATAAAATTGCACGTGTAAACACACACCTAAGGATGGCAAACGTTTGGTAAGAACTGCGAACTTTGAACATTTGAATTATTAATAAACACAATATGGGGCAATTGATCGATGATAAAAAGACTACATCCGGGTCAACTTCTGCTCGGAATATAGAAAGATCAAGTATTCTTCGCCTAGTATCCAAAAATTATAATCTCTTTCACTGTTTTGAAAAACTCACAAGAAGTTGACAAAGCCGATCTATAACCCACTAAACAACAAGAATGTCACAAAAGATAAATCTCAGTTTGAGGAAATAATACACTCCAACTACATACGACAGGAATGTGTATAACTGAAAGGAATCCAATTTCTAAAATACAAAATCAGTCATTTCTGATTCAGGGAATGGATATCCCATTATATCCCCTTCCTCTCAAGGTGACGACCAACATTACAACTGAGCATGCCTATCACAGTGCCATGTCGAATTTCAGTCTTGAAGAATCAATGTCTGACACTGGTGATGAGGTGTATGACTAGCGGACAATCAACAAAATACAGAGGATCAGTATCTAATACACACAGCGAATAGAGATCTACAGAAGACTAGATACAAGTTCCTCCACAGGAGAATGGATTATCACTGCTATTGTGTAATAAGACGAATACCAAGGCAAAGAATGCAAGGCAATACAATCAATCGTTACAGTCACTCTCATAGTTAGTTGGTTTCTCAGTTTTTGTTTGTTCTAGTTCGAAGTATTTTGATGACAATGAAATTCATGTAACAGGGTTGAGCACTCAAAATGAAGTGCAAGGCACTAATAACGGATGGAAAATGTGACATCAGCAAACTGTTGACACTACAATAAATGATCACCAACTACTGGATGAGCTACTATATAAAGTCTAACAGACAGGCGCAGAGATCAGAGCAACTAAATGGTCATTTTGATAACCTTTTTAAAGGATTTTGAATTGGCTATACGAATCGTACCTTTTGGCGTCGTGTTTGCTAAACATTACAGAAGCATTACTCAAGAGCCCTTTCAGATTCATATTATCAAATCATTGCGATCGTTCTCTAGACGACCCGATGTCGACATCAGCAACCAATTCAGAAATACTTTTCCCACAAGGCTGCCTAAGGTGAGCTGATTCCAGTATCCGACAATGAATCGGACACAAGAATTGATGAGATTTTATTATTCAAGTTTAAACTAGTGCTTGTCATCGTGCCAGATTGCCACTCCGTTGCGGACGAAACCTCAAGTGATCTTTACAACTTTGATTATTTTTCAAATAACACCATCGCCAAAACTTGGAAGTGTTTTCAGACTTCATTTTCTAAGGGAAAATTTGCCACAAGAGATATGCGTCCATCATAGATGGATAAGTTACATTGATCACTGGTTTTCACAGCATAATGACTGTGCGCAGTTGACAAATGAACTAGGCTCTCACTGTGAAGTGAAGTGATGTGAATGGTCCATACTGGGGGCTTGGACGGTGCTGACATAGTCAGACTTTACTGGAGCGTTGTAGTGTTTTTAGTCCGGATGCCCTTATATCCCACCACGATGACTAACTTTTCCAATAACACTTTCGGGTGGCTCGACCTCTGGACCAGAAGATCACTAGGCCAAGCACTTAACCACTGTGCCACGGAGAGCACAATGCCTCACTGTGATTCTTAAATAGGTGCATGCAATTCAATGAATCTTGCAAACAATTTATCCAAGTCAATAGAAATGCCTTGAAATGGAATTATAACAAAACTGAAGGAAACTTGTCATATATATACAGCCGCGGGTGACCCCAATTTCAAGCATATTAACACATTATTGTACTCTTTGATTTTCAACGCATCAACCAAGGACCGTATCCACATCACCAAATCAGTGGTGAGAGCATTGACGCCTCCCAGACGCACAGACTCGATCCGGACTTCGTACAACAACATGACCTTAGAAACAGCCAACTGTGCACATGGGCAAATATGCCAAGAATTTATAAAATCTTCGCCTCCATCGAGCCCAGAAAAAGGCAAGTTTTTAGAATTTTATTTCACAAAAATGCCTGCCACTCTTACGCCACACGCATAATAGAACAGAGTGCACAGCATACAACTTAGCGGTTCGTCGGTCGATCTGAATGCATCAATCGCTCTAATCCCGAATGATAGAAGACATCACAAGAATGGCAAACCTAGAACAACAGTTGGGCGCGCTTTCAGTCGCTACTCATTCAATGCACAAAATTCAATGCATTATACATAACCTGAACAATATAGAGAGACAAGACGTAAAGAATTTCAGCTGCGAACACAAAACGAGAATGACCAGGATATTACGAAAATGAGAAACACTTATGAATGAAGCACGGGAGGTTAGTAATATACATTCTACATTAAAACAGTGCTCAATAATGTAACCACAAGTCTTCAAAAAGTTAATAAATTAATTCACTTCACCCGAATGTTATGATCTCACATAAAGTCCATACAAAATAAATACGGAGAGCCATTTGTCTCCCGATAACATAATCAAATCAAAGAGCTATTAGGAAGACCAATCACACCTTGACTTTCCACATATTCTCTACAAAATCTTTTTCAATACCGTATGCGGTAAAAAGACAGCACAAAACACATCGACTATAACTCTGAACAGGTGTATACAATGACTTGATATCATACAAAAAGTTCACTGTCATTCAATATAAAGTATCTACAAAAACAATAAAAAACGGCGAACATTTGATAGTAGTACTTCGAAAACGCTAATAAAATCAAGTGACTTTCTCCTCAATAAGTTCACAATGAGATATATTTTTGATTACTTTGGAGAAAGAATTCATACAAATTTATTAGGTCCACGCGGAAAAATAATATCAAATACCTTCGAATTCTACTTCTAAGAGCGCGATTACACTGACAACAGGTCTTACAACCGGCAGGGAAATTTACTGTGCACATGCAATCGATGTTGCAACAAATTTATCAGAAACCAGACCTCATGATGTCATTATCAGTAATCGGACATCATGACGTCATTAACAGAGATCGGACTTCATGACGTCATTTTTAGAAACCAGACCTCATGACGTCATTATCAGAAACCAGACCTCATGACGTCATTAACAGATATCAGACCTTATGACGTCATTATCAGAAATCAGACCTCATGACGTCAGTATCAGAAGTCAGACCTCATGACGTCATTATTTTTAATTCTAAAGCATCAAAAATCGCATGTGAACAAGAACGGATTTAGCCGCGTAAGAAAAATTGTCAGTGTAAACAGAACTAAGGTGTATCTCAAGGCAAATATACACCTCCACCACACAGGGTATAGTTAAATACGTGAAGATAATCTGTCCAAAATTTACGTATAAGAAACGCAACTACTTGGAAACTACATAATCAAAAATCGAAAATTTGATTTAATTTTCAACTCAATCATATCTGCTGGAAAATCATCTAGAAACCAATTTATAAATGTAACAAGGGATCTCAACTTCTCCAATTTGATATAGATGTACCTGATATGTGAATCATTTTCTCTACATCATCAAACCAACATCACAAATGATCATTAAACGTGGGAATGTCGTCTGCACATCTAGTGATGAACAGCATCTTCGGATAATGGAGATCAGAGCTATAACCAGTATCAGACATGGCCAGAAGTTCCTCATGTCGTACAGTCACACGCGATGAATAATGATCTAACTGACGCACATGGGGAAATCTCAAAGATGCCAACCGTTTGAAACGTTCAAAGCTGCCCCTCCGCTCAGGAGCAACTACAATACATCGACCATGCGATGAGCCTCCATTAGGAGATCGATCGTATTGATCAAATCCAGATGACTATCTTCAAAAAACAAACAGTCCGCACAGAGGACGAGATCGAATTGACCTGTCAACGTTGATTCAGAAATACCCCATCTTAATACGCCTGACTCAACGCAACGGCGGCCAGATAGCGGTCACTGTTCAGAGTCAACAACATTGGCCAAATTCGTTACAAAGCTCGCTCGTTTCCATCAGTAGGAAGACATGTCTAGACTAGAACCAAAGAAGTGCACCAAATCAAGCCCGCTAATGAGCGTCATCCCACTGCCTAATTCGCACACGCTTCATGACAGAGGGAAAAATGCGTCGCTGTTGGCGGATTCTAATAAATACCATGCAAAGCCACTCTTCACTGGGCCATAGACATACATTACCGGTATTGTTGAAGGATCGGAGCTCGTGAATGAAGCAGTTGTCGGTATAATCTTAATTCTATCCGGAGACGACTTTCTGGTGAGTCAGTGCCAGCAATATACGACAGATATTCGTAATTACATTCATCATCCATAACCGTCTCCTTGTCCTTCACATCAGGAATAGTTTCATTACTTGGAGATGATTCGCGTTCAAATAACCCGAACGATTCAAATCGACGCACTGATGAACGGAAGACAGGAGTTGATTGAGTTGTTGGTGAATGAATGGAAGGAGGCTGATCATTGGGGCGAGAGGCTGATTTTAAGCATTCAATAAGAAAGCCCCATCGCTCTCTTACAATGGCGGAACGGTTCTTCTCCGTCATGGGAAGCCTCAATCTGAGAAGGAACAAAAATGAAACAGATAAATACAACAAAATGTGATGTTACATGATGACGATTGAAGTATTATCGAACGTTGACCCTACATGTTACGTAGCCATATTCTAAATAATTGCAAAATGCAGCCGCCTTCAAGTTTCATAGTTTTATCTCATGGTCATCCAGCTTTTTATATTCATATAGGCTACTAAAGTCTCTCGTATAAATACACAAATACGTCTCTCATATGAAATATACAATTGTGTAAAAACGTGCATTCGTGTGAGGGCGTGGTGAAAAGTAATGCCTCCATCTTTATAATTCCCATTCTATTGATTCAACAAATAATTAAAAGACGCTTTCCATTAAGATTGAATATATTTTCAAAAATGTATCACGATATTTCGACGTAGTCACCTTCTCGACAGATGCACACCCACCAACGGTAAGGCAGTTTATTTATATCGTCACACTGTTCATCTTGATCACGGGACACTAAATAAAATAAAAAACCCAAACCGAACTTAAAAAAAACACACAAAAAAAAATACAAAAATAAACTACCAAACAAAATAATAAAAAATACAAAAAAAAAAAAAAAAAACTAAAAAAAAAAAACACAAAATTAACCACTAAAAAACCACTACCTGAACACAAAAACCCTATGACACAGCCTTCACTTCTTCGTTTGACTGATAGCGCCGACCTCGCAGATGCTCTTTCAGCTTGGGAAAAGATGGTAGTCAGACGGAGCTAAGTCCGGACTGTAGGCGGGATGTTCCACAACTCTGAAGCCAAGTCGTTCGATGTGAGATGTGGTCTGAGAACTCGTATGAGGCCGGGCATTGTCATGCTGAAGATGATCAACTTTCATCCCTGTCGAACTCCTCCGAATCCTTGCCTTGGATTACTTAGAGTCTTCACGTAGCTTTCCGAATTCACAGTGAACCAGGTTGCAGGAACTCAGCAAGGATGGAACAACCTATGAATATCCTAAAAGACAGTCAGCATCATTTTGCCAGCGGATGGGAAAGTCTTGAATTTCCTCTGGAGATCCGCTGCGACGAAACTCCATCGATGCTCTCAGGCTCTCCGGTTTATAATGATGAACCCAAGTTTCATCACCAGTCACAATGCTTGCGAGAAACGTCTTTTTCTCTGTCGCATTCTGAATGCAGGGCTCGACACACCTCAGCTCTTCGTTGTTTCATTGAGTCAGTGAGCTGCCGTGGTACCCATCTTGCACAGACCTTTCTGTCCCCCAAAGATGGATGATGTGTTGTGTCCTTTCTCTTGAAATTTCCAAAGAGTCTGCCAAATACCCTTGAGAGACACGCCGATTTTCTTGAATCATTTGATCAATCAATTACTAATTGCGATCATCCGTTGCAGTTACTGGCCTTCCACTTCGAGGTTCGTCTCTGAGAGCTACTCGCCCTGGTTCAGAATCAGAAGACCGCCTTGCCCATCGTCGTACCGTGCTGACATCAACAACACATTCTTCACCATAAACGGCCCCTAAACGTCAATGAATTTCAATCTCTGCTTTTAAGAATTCGATCAAAGCACTCTGTTTGTGACGAATCGTGCCGCTTTCACTTCCTTCTGCCATGATGAGTTTCAACTGACCGACTATCTATGCTACCTTGATTTGTAAAGGCTACAATGAAGAGACTTCAGCGCGAAATCGATTAACATGCATGATTTTCTGTGAAGATTGTTTGCAACATGTACTGAGTGAAAGCGCATTGGTTGAACGATCTTATAATGGCTACAGGAGCTTTGAAGGCATTACTTTTCAGCACGCCCTCGTACATGACAGTAAATTTTTGAACGTTTAGATCATTTGCTAAATGTCACGAAAAAACAATCAGTGCAGACTATTAGAAGAAAAAGAGCAGCGACACTGTTTTAGAAGTGTGTAATGTAGCACAGTAGAGGTGTGCGTTCGTGCTCCGTAATCCCAATGGGGATTACCCGATTGGGTTACCATCGACCGTTTCGAAGGCGCTGGACGCCGAAGGCCCGTCTGACCTGTTTAACTTTTTACTTAACTTTCAAGAAAGCATCGACCTAAACTTGGGGAGTTTTCTCTAACGCACTCTTATTAATAAATCGAGATAGTTTGATGACTTAATCTGGTCTAGCTCAAGACAAGCTATATATTATTTCACGATGATGACGGACAAATAAACAGCATTCAGCTTGCACCGATAAATTGCAAGACCAATACATGCACATTCTGTGTACATGCATAGGCCTGTGTATATAATTTACAAATTATGCATTAGTCAAACCACGAGCATCAAACGTCTTCTGTGCGGACCCTCAGTAAGTTGGTGGACCGAGCGCGCTACCAACTACTCGAATTTGAGCAGAGCAGTGTGCGCCTCGTCTGCAGCCAGACAGTAATAATCCTTTATTAAATGTTTGAATGCAATTTTTGTATTACTTTTCTGAAAGTTTGTACTGTTCTAATTATACTGAATACTAGCATCTAAAGCTGAAATGTACAGCGAATGCCATACAATTTTTGGAAAAGTGATCGGTCTACAGGTTATTAGACTCTAATATTTGTATCATTGAATTACGAAAATTGTATCTGTACTTTGTGTTTCTTGTTTGTCAATGAAACGTAAACCCTCATCATACAACGAATTCCGTGTCACTGTCTTTTTGATGTCACTCCAGTGTACACCTTGAAAAGAGCTGGCGAAATATATCGATGGAAAATTAAATGTTCGTGTTTGGTTTTGATGTTCCTCTACAACGTATCCAAAGTGAAGGGTGTCTTCAACATTACGATAATTGTGTTGGAATATCACAACTTTTAGCGCACAAGAAGCGGACTATTTTGGTAAGTCAATTTCATCAATGATCAACTACATACACAAATAAAGCCTACAGCTACACAGCTAATAGAGCAACAGAGTAAATACTTAGTAATTGACACTACTTCAACTATCTGGAAAAACACAAACTAAGGTACAATCAAGGTCGTTTGGTAATATAAAAAGTAAACTTGCATAGCTTGAAATAAAATACCGATAGATTTAAAATCATAACTAGTAGACAGTTTCACTCACTTAACCTATTTCATGGTTTTTTAGGGAAAATTAAATATGGAATATGGAAGCGCTGGGAAAGCAATTTATGCGTTAGTTTGAAGCAATGAACTCACACAATGCGATGGAAAAATGTGAGTGATAAACTTCCAGAACTTATTTATCCAATATTTTTCAAACTTCCCAGACTTTCCAATCTTTTTTTATAAAAAATTAAATATATTTTCCAGACTTTTTTCCAGATCACCCTATTCTCCAGACTCTTCGAGACCCGCGCCGGGCACCCTGTAGAGGTCAAACGGTCATGTATAATAATGAGAAGAACATCTTGACTTTTTATAGAACTTTTGCATTGTTTCTTTGTTAACTCAGTTTTATTTAGCTAAAACCATGATCGGAAATATTGTTGATGATCGTAAAAAGTGGACCTAACCTACATTTTGTCTCCTTTTGATGAAATTTTTGGGTTACAATAACGTACAAATTTAGCAGATGGATGAAAATGGAAGATTGACCATAAAATGTTTCTTTGTTGTTCTGTGGATCCGTGGGCAAGTTGGCCCATAATAAAGGTCCCACTGTAACGCTTGCTGAGGTCACTGAAACTTCGTTAACCTCGCGTTCATCAGAAAGGTCAATCACTTGTCGAATCACCGGAAAGGCGCGCATGATTTTGATCAGCGGTTTGATTGCTTTTTGATTGCAATTTTCTATCGGTATAGAAAGCTTTACATAGGCCCACACAGGTTTGGCATCCGCACGTGCCAGTTTTCTTAGTAAACCATTAATTGAGCTCTGGTCTCATTAGGGGCGGCAGTTTGCAATTTGTTAGAATTCCCTCATAACATCAGATTTCTATGGCTTGTACTATCATCATGCGTACTCAGCTGCGCTTAGTGTGTGATTCATGCATGAGGTGATTTTTGTGCTATGATAGTCTAGCCCTTAGGAAAAAAATTTGAAATTCAGGCAATCACTTAAGCTAGTGTAGCATCTGAATGTGAATAAAAGTGATATTCAAATCAATTTTGAATGTTATGCCATGCCGCAATTGCTATTTCTCAATAATTCAAAAGTTTGCCTGCATCATGATTTTAGGGGTAGTCTGCAATCCCGAGGTCACTGTTTTCGTTCACATGACTGGCGTTTAGTCAACTACATGTATCTTGTCGAATGATGACAGCATGACGCAGACGCTTTGCAACCACGTAAGACAACCACTTAAGAGCCGCATCTGCCATGGTGTTCTTCGAGCTGGAAAAAACGACTGTCCATACAACCAGTGGCTCATGCAAGGAAGCCTCGCCCTGTTAGTGGTCGATATGCTCCATTCACAGGCAAATTGAAAGAATGCGTTTTGAATGTGATATCGTCATTTGTATTTACTAGACTTACTGTGAAGCTAACAACCTCAAACGATGAACGCTACGAGTCTATCTCAAAATTGTACGATATGAATTATGAATGCAATTTTAATTCCGTCAGGATTAGTCAGTACATCCAAAAAAGCGCACCAAATGAGAATACATGCTACACCAGATTGACTTCTAAAAATTTGATTGTTTATCTGTTTGCTTCTGTCGGATGAAATTTCACACTGACGTTATGCCTTTGAAGCAACACCTGAAAGCAGCTACGAACAATATTGAGTACCATTCAACACTGAAGATATGATGTAGAACTCATCATCATTAAAATTACTATCAGCAAAAATTAATAGACTTTTGATCTCGATAAACCATATTTTATCCGAACAATTTTGAGCTCGATGCTCCTATGCTATGATAGAACATCATGATAAAGTCTATCAGCAAAATGAATAGACTTTTGATCTCGATAAACCATATATTATAAAATATCTCGATAAAATTTTACATTTATCTATGACTAGGATCATAAGTAAACCAAGAAGTGCAAACTTTTGGTCAATTTTTTAATCTTCTTACATCTCTTGGTCTAAACATCCCATTTTTAGTACGATGTATATGAATACACCTGCTGTATCCCATGGTGTCGGTGATTGCCATCTTAAAAAATCATTTTAACTTTTTACAATCGGATTCCTAAAAAAGATCAAAAATTGAGACCTGATTTAAGAGTGGATTTATATTTTGATTTCATCCTATCTAGCCTATGTTATTTGGAAATGTTATGCTTAGCAATTAGAGTACTTTCCTTTCAATGGCTGGTTCTGATCTATTGTATAGGCCTTCATGTGGTTCAGATCCAGGCGTAGAGTTGCATCGACAAAAGTAGCGCTCTGACATGGCAATCATTCTTATGATATTTGGTGCACTGTAGCCGGTCACAAATTGAGAGAAATTATATTTGCAATACCTCTAGTCAATATTGAAGACAGGAGACAAGAAACATATGGGCTAAATATGCAAAAAGGGTATAAAATGAGCTGTATTTAAACTCCATTGAGAATGTGTGGAGCAGCGTAAAGTGCGATATTGAAAGTCTTGGGACCTCATCTGTGAACCTTCGAAGGATCTCATTCGTGAGAGATGGGTGACACAAGTTCCTCAAGTCTTATCTAATTCACGCCACGTCATATCTTTGAAGCACCTATTCGCCTCTGGCCCGCCACACAGAACACTGATCAACAGGATGGCATCTGCTGACCTAGTTAAATGCTATAGAATCCTAATCTATAGCATCTATTTCAACTTTAATTCAAAAGTTTATAATAAAACGTATATCAACATATACATGCTTCAATCTAACGACGGCTAATCTATTTCAAATTACGGCAAACCTAATGAAACACATTATCGAGTGGCAGTGTTTCAGTCTTTGAAATAGAAATTATTACGTTGGTATAATAGAGGAGAATATAAATAGTTATCAGTCAAGGTGCTATAATATTTCGTAAATAGCTGGCTTCCTTCAATCCTTCAAAAACTCAGAGTATTCTGCACTCACGACTTAAAGGAGATGATGATGATCATAGCATTAAGATGTCAGATAATAGGATCAGAGAACAAGATTCCATCTCCTTCCTTGGATTGGCGGTTACGAAAGACTTGTCATGGAAACCGTACATCCAATCCATTAGCAAGCAGGCAGCTCAACGCATTGGTACCGTAGTCTCTATCGTGCCAGCAGCTATCTTCCAGCACAGACTGTCTGCTATCTGTACAAGTCCACTATTCCTCCTCTGATGGAGTATTGTTGTCATCTGTGGGCAGGCGCCCCACAAACGCATCTTAACCTCCTTGAACGGGTTGAGAAACGTGTCAAGAATCTCATGGGTGAAAAACTTGCTAGCAAGTTGCAGCCGCTCTCCGTCAGACGGGATGTTGCTTCAATTAGTTACTTCTACAGGTACTATTTCGGTAGAAGCAGCTCTGCAGTAAATAAGTGCGTACCCAAACCTAAGATCCTCTCCAGAAGCACACGCACAGCTAATGAACTCACATGCTATCATGTGAGCTCAGAACGCGCACGTACTGTGAGTCGCTCGAAAAGCTTTTTTGTTCGCACGGCGCAGCTTTGGAATCAGCTTCCCCAGACCACTTTCCCTGACCAATACAATCTTGATACATTCAAGAGGCGTGCGAACAGGTTTCTGATGGGGACAGCTTAATCAGATTAGAAGATGTTTTTTTTTCATTTTATTTATTTAAAATAATACAATTTGTTACTTTTCATTGAGTAACCCCTAGCTTCGTTCATGGCTCATAGCTGTGCTAGGGGTGAAAATTCAGTAAAAAAAAGTCACAATTGTTACTTAGTGTCAGTGCATTTGCATGCTTTGCCATGCAAATTAGTTGAACGAGCTAAGTGATGCAGAAAGTGCATAGGCCTACATGTGATAACATGATAATTCAATTATTCTATTTCAGTAAGTGTTAATGCACCGCAGACCTTTGTGCTCTGAAATTTGCTTTCTAAGTATTTAGGCCTATCAATCAAGTGTCAATCATTTTGTAAAATGATGTTCCTAGTTTTGGCAATGATAAAAATAATTGCATTTAATTATCAAACAGGTTAAAAAACATGTCTTTAAATTTTTAATCATGTGCCACACTGATGACCGATAATTTCCCGGCAAACTTGATCTCTATTGCTAAAAGTTTGAGGCAATTTAATAGTCTATCCCCATATAGAGCCTACAAAGATAATTGATAGAAAAATTGTACATTTTGAGTACCGGGGCATGTAGGCTAACTTAAGTCCTAAGATGGTGGCCCGTACCATAAGACGCAGGTAGGCCTATAGCATTGAATTTCAGGCAATTATCGAGAACTTTCGATCGTAAACACATGTCCCATCTGCACCATAATGGTCAAAAATCATAAGTTATCGCATAAGGGTCACGTTCGGGTTTAAATGGCGTGCAGGATGCTTAAGTCGGGTTTGATTTTTTAATTCTGCGTTGGGGCTGACGCTCTTGGTCACTGCACATTTCTGTTATGGACCACGTGAAAATTTGGCTGACTGCTTGTGCTATTTCACGTCAATTGTGATCAGTACGTTTAAAAAATATAAAATTTTGGTCAATATAGATCTACTAATGTAAGTCAACCGGTGCATAAAAGACATAGCGAAAAATTCTAAGCCTAGATTATTTCTTTCCTTTGACCCCTATGCTACGTGACATTGAAATAGGCTGGGTACATTTTCATCGAATTTAAACAATAATTTATAATGCACACATCAGAGAGTTCAGTGAAGCCGACAGTCTAGCGTCATATTGATTCCATTGAGATGAATGGATTCATGAAAGATGACTTAAAAGCAAAACATAAACCATTTTTCGATTGTGAGATACCGTTGGACCTATATCATGAAACAAACTCACATTTTGAAGCAAATGGGGCTACATCCCTCATTTTGGACAAATGCATTTCGAAACGCTTTTATGAGTAGACCTAGATATACCCCACAAACAGATATTTAGCAGGTAAATATACCGGTACCGAGGTGCCTAGGTAGGCCTCTAAATAATGCTATAATACTACCAGTAGGCCAATAAACTCTTGAACGGGTCAATATTTTAACGGTTAGTGACAAACAGTTCAAGTAACACTCCTCTAGCGAATCGTCACCTTAACATGTAGTGCATCGTAGTGTACTGCGCCTCATCCTTGTAGTGAAGCAGAATTTCAAGAATTGTCGATTGACAATTAGAAAAAATGCGTCAGGGCTTTAGGTGTCGGCATGGAAGATAGGGAACTGCAGCCAAAATATTCAGCTCGTGCAAAACGCTTGCCTCATGAACTGAAAATAGCCATGCACAAATTATACAGAGTGAAAGAGGAAGGCTACTAGCCCACCAGGTACCCCATCGTAGACGATCCTATTACAATTTAGCATTCAACATCGTCTCCAGACCAGATTTGAGACATTAGTGCATTAAATGAGCCTAGAATATCCTGCAAAATCCCACGATGATTTTTTAGAGAGAGTGAAAGATTGGCAACTTTCACGCATTCCTAACTAGAGACCAATCAAGAAAAAGCGTGCGACATCATTTCATGCTTTTTTCATGAACTGTTAATTTCGAAGGTCCATGCAAGATTCCCTTTGGAGCTTCAGAACACTTTTCTCATTGCATGTAATGCATTGATCAGCAGTGCTGAAGCTTTGGTCCTAATATGTGGTGCTTCTGTGTTCTGAATATAGCATACTAATCCCTCGAAGGTTCTTAAGAGTAATAGTTGCTAGTAAATATCTAGCAACAATTAGCACTAAGAGAGCGAAGCGGTTTTATTTCATGAATCAACAGCCGCAATGATGTACTCAATAAAGTCAAGTAAGACAGAATGCTATACGTTCCACATCCTCAGCAGATTAGATCTGAGCATCTAAACCGACATTCCGAGATTTTAAAATATCGCTTAAAAGCAATTATATAAATTATACTGCAATTAAACAAAATTAAAAATAGAGTAACGGATATGTTGAGGTCGAACTAGTGATGAGACTCACAGCTGATCCCAGCCTATGCCAGCTGCACATTTGTCACTTATGAAGTGAGTGGTTGCAAGTAGCACAGACTGCTTGAAAGAACTTCAAGTAGTTAGTCTGAATCACACAAATACATCTTCTCGAATGCCATTGAATGATAAAACATCAAAAGTTCACTTTATCACCATAGTCATGTTTTTATGTTTGCTTGTATATATCTCTATGATGACTTCCTAGGTTGAGATAAAGATAAGGATATTAAGCATAGAGTAAACATATTAGATAGAATAGCAACTCATTATTTATCAAATCCCCAATGTGCATACAATTTCGATTTTATTTGATGAACTCAGATGAACACAGTTGGAATTGTTATCAAATGTGAGACGTGCAAATGTTTGCAGTTTTGAAGAAATTAACACTAAATTGAATGATCATGATAGCAATGCAGAAGGAAATGATATTATTTTACAGATTGTCCGTGTCATGACAGTCTTGTTAATATTATTTTGTAATATTATATGTGATAATGTTAATAATATTATTATGTAATTATATATATATATATATAATATATATATATATATATATATATATATATATATATATATATATATATAATATGGTAATTAATATGTATATTTGCTAATATTGAAAATGTGATGTTTCTATTTCAAGTCATAAAAAGTTGAATACAAAAGAAAAGTCATAAAAAAACTTCGTCATCCTGTGTGGCTCCTTTCCGTCACCACGATCAAGACCATTAGGTTCTCCAACAGCGGCAAGTCCACATTTCACCAATGCTAAGTGGATTGTCTCGTTGAGAGCGCCGCGTGGCGAGGTATTCCGCCTGCACTCATCTTGCACAAAGACAATGGATAATATACATTATCTTTGATCTTGCACGACAGCGTGTGGAGACCCTGTTTGTCGATCCTACACAACATCTGCATTGGAATTGCTCACAAACAGAACAGGAGCATCAACACATGCAGTTGACATTCGTACATTCTCCCAACATAGCTCCGATGCTTGCGATAGTTATTGCTTGATAGGTCCACTATAGCGAATCTGGCCTGTTAACAATCGAACTCGAGTTGAAATATCAGCGTTGTCCAAAAGATTAGAAAATTGGTGCTTGCATTGGAGATCACCCCAAGCCCTTTGATGGACACTTTCCTTCGCTTCTGGATATGCATCACTGTAACGCAAAACCTATTTCTTGGCAGCAACATCTGAGCCATGTGTTTGAGGGGATCCGTTTGCGAATTGAAGGATTTTCAATACAAGTTCTCTGGATGCCGCTATCGAAGATATGAATGCTGGTAAGGCTATTTCAGAAGCTTGTCGCACACCAAGTCCGCACCATATCGTATTGGAAGCTTTGATTGTTTCCATGAGTTTCCTTCTAGGTATGCAATACTGATTCTATACACATGATTTGATTGTAGAATCTAAATCCAACAAGTATGATGACTTCTTGAAATAGGGAAGTTCGTAGAAGATCTACAAGTCTTGCAATCTGGAAGCAGTTTTCTAGCAAAAAGAGAGCCATATGCTGCATAGAGTAATTATGTTAGGTAGTGGATCCGCGCATTTACTAAATCCCCAGTGTGCATACCAGTGGTGTCGCGTGCTCCCAGACCACAGGCCTTCGCTCGGCATTGGAATACTATTTCTACATCTTTTATGTTATAACACTAATTTTCATGAAATATGAATTTTTAATAACAATTTCCCGAACATTTTTTAATGCCAAGTCAATGTGTACATGAGAAGTTAATTGCTCATGTCGCCTAACCGCTTTACTCAAGGAGCTGAGATTACTATAATCCCCTCTCTGTCAAGAACACATTTTCTCGAGAAAAAAGGAGGAAGGGAAACAGTCTCTTAATTGCGTTTCTCACGGCTGTCAGCTACTCATGTGTTTGAACTTTGATGCATTAAAATGTCTTGTGTATTTCTTATTTCTTTCTCTGTGAGTACTTTCAATTTTTAAATCAGGTGTTGGCCTACCTTGCTTGACGACTGTCATCTTTTCAGTATATTCCTTTCGGACGAAAGGTGTGATTATGAGCTTATCTACAGTACTAAACATAGCGTCACATCAATTACGTAAAAACAAATTATGGAATTCTACGGAATCTAGGTGTTCGAGTCAGATGCATTACTCTGCACTGCATTCATTGGCGAACGCTGATCATCTGATCACAGTCTTATCTGAACGTCAGTCAGCTGCTATTGTTGACGTAATGGCCTCTCCGACGAGAAACGAAGGACTGGAACAATTGGATTGCGTTTCCCTTTCTATATTTAAGTATACCGAGCCTCGATCAAGAATAACGGAGAATTTCATTGTAAAAATTGGAGAAGGCAAAGCATCGAGAAAGCCAATATTAGTGCGGGAGCGTGCGCTTACTGCCTCACACGCACACAACTCGCTTTCGCTCCGTTTGAACACCCGACTAGCATGTGTGTCTAATTGTTAGAAGAAAACAGCTGTGATTCGTGCACGCGCAAAACTGTTCACTCTGAGGTTGAGCGTCTCATTTTGAGACGGACAGCTACTACGAGAAGCTATAGAATTTGAATGAAATATAATGAATGATGACACCTTTCATTTTCATAAATGTTGGTAAATTATTATTTAGGATGCGCCGAAGGCCTCGCAGGTACGGAGAAGACGCCACTGGTGTATACACTTTCGATTTTATTAAATGAACTCAAAGGAGATACAGTCGTAATTGTTTCCAAATGTGAGATATACACATCTATGCAGTTTTTAAGAAATTACAACGGAATTGACTGATCAGTGATCATGATAGCATTGCAGAAGGAAATGATATTATTTTACTGATTGTGCGGCCGTGTCATTGCAGCCTTGGAGAGACAATATTTGCTAATTTGGAAACTCGATGACCTGCTATCGCTTTTATGAAATAGAAATATGAAATTTTAGGCAAGAGACCACAATTAGATGTCGACTTTTTCATGAAGACTTCTATTATCAAACGAATCATGAAATTCCCTTGATAATCAGCTTAATTTCCGTTTAGTTAGGATGCTTATTAGCAAATATTCATTCCTTTTGATATCCAACTTGTTGCATATTACTTACATATAGTGATGAAAATTTTCCGTGGAAAATTATGGCAAAAATTGGAAAATTTTGGAAAATATTGGAAAAATATGGAAAATTTTGAAAGTTTTGATTTTTTCTCATGAGCCCTATAATTTGAGCGCTTCCACCGCCGATGGCAGCTGCGTACCAAAAAATTGAGTCTAAAACTCTTTATTTCATCATTATTTCGATTAAAGCGATCGTAGCAATACGATTTCCGTCCGCGGATTTTTGAACATTCCTTTGCCACCAGTGGCTTGTGCTAAAGTTAGCATTCCCTGTGGGAACGAATCTTGCGAAAAACTGGCGGATGTCAGCTGCACAATATCATGCTACAGTTCAGTCATATTTGCGGCATATTCGCTGGCGAATTTCGCCGGCGACAATTCGCGCTCTATATGCCACCTTTTACTTTTGACCTTCTCTCTTATTTTCTTTAGTAATCCGCCTCTACAGCCGAAGCTCTATTTCCTCCCTCACCTCCTCGCCATCCCCCACATATGGCTAATCTATCTAAGAAATAAGTGCAGACTATGATTCTTTGATAATGATAAGAATATAGAGAATCCGCTTATATCAATTTTCATAACATCTCTTGACATTCAATAATTTACAACAATGACAAATATTTGAATAATATCATAGTATTTACTGCGACATTTATGGAAGATAAATACTTTTTTAGTTTGAGCCTTCGTGAATTAAAAAAGATCCCTTTTTATCAGATCAGACTGAGTATACAACATATTTTCATGTGAAGGTAATATACGAACATCACTACTGACCACTAATAAGTTGCTACAATATCCACGATTGCGCCTTTGTCTCCAAACCAAAGGAAAAACGCCAATCTCCGAAAAATAAATATCGAAATTTTCCATTTGCATCACTACATAGAGGAGTCATCTCCGTAGTATATAAATTGACAAAATTTTGACTTTCTTAAAACTGCTCAAATAATTTTTTGGACCAGGGGAACGTAATCTCCGCATAAAACGGAATCTTTTGATATAAAAATTTTCACTGTATACAGATACCGCACTTTTTTGAGTCGACAGTCTACTCCCTACTCTATGGTCACATGCCTGTTCTTCCACATGCCTGCTTTGTCTTCATAGAAATTATGTCAAGAGCGCATATCTCTGACATTGGAGGTCCCAGTAAGGTAGGATCACCCTTGTGTACCACTCTAAGTGACGGAAGAATACTTGACACCTGGGGCTTATTTCAATTCAAGGTCACTACCTTACGGTAGGTACATGCTCCCGTAAGGTGTATAAGCGAATAGAAATCCGATATTCTTTAATAATAAATGAATAGAACGGTCATGGACAATGAAAACAATAGAACGTCGTGGACGGACATGCGCGCTATCATGACAACGGTACAGTAATGGGCAAAAGACCGTTCCAGGACACCTAAAATTCAAAAAAATAGTATCTTTAAAAACGACATAAATTCATGAATTTGAACCCTTTTTCAGGTTTTTAAGACCTAAATACATGAATTTAGTCCATTCAAAAAGTACCATTTTTCAAAAATGGTACTTTTTAAAAACGACATAAATTCATGAATTTGAACCCTTTTTCAGGTTATGAAGACCTAAATTCACAAATCGGCTAAAGCCAGAGGAGCTTCGCTCCGATTTGGGCGTTTTTAAAAATACCCAATTTTTCAAATTTTTCAAAATCTCAAAATTTGAGAATTACAATCGGGCGAAGCCCTAGAACCTTCGGTTCGATTTTCACCCTCGCTTAAATCATGACCGTTCCAGGACACCGAAAATCATAAAAGTTAGGAATCTCAAAATTTGTGATTATGACATTTTTCATTGCTCAAATCATGACCGTTCCAGGACACCGAAAATCATAAAAGTTGAGAATTTCAAATTCATGAATTTTATCCATTTTTCAGGTTTTTAAAATATATCATGTGACTAAAAATATTTGAAGGAATTGACATATTCTTAACAATAAGTTTAGGTACTTTTACAATTGTCATTCAATTGTAGAGAACATCTGCTTCCCGCATTTAAGAATAAAATGCATTTCAGTGTAAGGAGCTGTGTCCTCCAACTCAAACATTTGAAAGGAAACAATGTATGAAAGAACAAACAGCTGCTACTACTCTGTGAAACAATGACATTTTAATTGTACGTTAGGCGAGTTGTTTTAAATTCTTGTTAGTGCGTCAGCACATCCGTATGACGTTAAGATATCTGCCAGCTGTACTGTTTTCTTTTATCTCTCTCGTCTGTCATTGTATCGTGTGCTCAGATTGTTGTGTTATTATTTCAACCAACACTTATCATCTGCTTGCTCTCATCGTTCCGCTATCTTTAATTACGTTATTCTTATATTTTGAACATAGTGATTTGTACTAATTTATCCGTCAATCATGAGTCAAGCAGTCGTTGAACAACAAGCCAACATAGCAACGGTACTTCCAGAGTTCTTCAAAAATATTGCGGATTTGTTCATTCCATCGGAGAAACATTCTGAATACTTTTCGTATATAGACCAGCAAGTGAAGAAAGCGCCTCTACTCTTCAATCCTGACGCTATACGTTCTGCTCGAAAAGCATACAAAGAGCAACATAAAATCGCAGCCAGAGCAAAGAAGGAAGCAGCACTTCCCTTCAGAATCGAAACATTTACAAAACAGTTGAAGGAAAGTGTTGTTGAACGTCATACATTCATCGAATCAGTGGAATATTTTACAGAACCGGCGGGGGACATTTCAACGACAGTGAATTCTTTGAAACAACACTTGAAATACGAAAAACAAAGCCATCTTTTGAGTGTCACATGTAAAATTTTTATTGGAAAACACGCAAATCATATATTATCCTTATGTGAGAATAATAAAGCAGATTTCACATATCTCTTAAAACATCACAATATTAACTTTTCACGAACTGAATTGAGTTTCGCAATGAAGTTGGCAAAACTGGCAGATAAATATCAGACTCTTTGTAGAGTCTCGCTTCCTATACGACTGTTAAAAACTAATCTTTCAATCTTGGAGCAGTGTCTTTCACAAGATGAGGGTTTTTGGAATAATTGATTATTCAACCCTTCTGTTTTAAATGCAATGTTATTTCCTCTTGCACATGTAAATACAATAGAGTGTTTCATCCAATGAAACCTTGTCCTCGCGTGGACAGAAAACCCATTGTTTAGAAAATTTGTATCTGTCGGTTTTAAATGCAATGTTATTTCCTGTTTTAAATGCAATGTTATTTCCTCTTGCACATGTAAATACAATAGAGTGTTTCATCCAATGAAACCTTGTCCTCGCGTGGACAGAAAACCCATTGTTTAGAAAATTTGTATCTGTCGGTTTTAAATGCAATGTTATTTCCTGTTTTAAATGCAATGTTATTTCCTGTTTTCAATCATTTTCATTATGTTGTTATATGCAATGTTATTTCCTGTTTTAAATGCAATGTTATTTCCTATTTTAAATGCAATGTTATTTCCTGTTTTAAATGCAATGTTATTTCCTGTTTCAATCATTTTCATTATGTTGTTATATGACGTCATTTTTCTCTCATCCAATGAAACCTTGTCCTCGCGTGGACAAATTTACATGTGGTTCAATGTATCCAAATTGAATGTATGCAAAGTGGTTGTAACCAAATTGAAATATCCATGTGTTGTTTTTAATTTCTCATTTACGGGAATATAATAGAAACATTGTATCTTCTATAAAAATGAGAAACATTAGAGACATTCTAAAAATATACAGCAAACAAAACCACATTAAATTTCGATTTAAATGAGATTGCTAAGCAATTGGGAATAAAGAATTTTCACATATTGATGAGTAATGAATTACTATTTGATAAAAGATGAGCGAAACACCAACTCTACTGCTACAATGCAACAATGTAACGTTTAAATTTAGATTAAATTAAATCATTTCAAAATTGAATAAGTAGTAAGGAAAGACATCATTAGAGACCAGTTTTAAATCAATACCCCCCCCCAAGTAGTAAGGAAAGTCATCATTATAAAAATGTTTTAAATCAATACCCCCTTCTGACTAAGTAGTAAGGAAAGACATCATTAGAGACCAGTTTTAAATCAATACCCCCCCTCTGACTTCTAGAGGTCCCTTAAGAAATTTTTTTATTATAAAATGAGCAACATAAATGAGTTTTTTAAATTATATGGAACACAGACAACAACGAATTTCGATTTAAATAAGATTGCTAATCGATTAGGAATAAAGAATTTTCACATATTGATGAGGGATGAATTACAATTCCTAAAAAATAGGCCAACAGGAACCTTCAGTTCCCGGAACAAAGTTCCATCAATAACTGTAAATTTCATAACAAATCTTCATACGTCAAATGAAAAAGGTGTACATTGGTCAGCAGGCGTTAAAAATCATCAGCAGAACTATTATTTTGACCGCCCGGAGGCTGAGAACTATTGGTTCGATTCATACGGTTTGCCCCCTACAAATGAAGTAAAAGAATTACTTGGAACGGGAACATACAATACGTTTCAAATTCAAACACCAGGCACTACTTATTGTGGACAATTATGTCTTTATGTTTTATTTAAATTACAGGAAGGAGTACATTTCTAGATATTATGTTAGAGTTAAACAATCTATAACTCAAGCGAAGCTAGCTAAAGCGCCACCTAGAGGTTAAAGCTCTGTTTTCTGTAATTCATTTTGATAAAAACGGCCTCTGATATCCTCATTATCTAAATCTTTAATTTCATAAGTAATCGGATAACTTTGATTTATTTTAGAAACTTCAAATATTTCTTTAGTCCAATAGCCAACAAAGCCTTTTTCAAATTTATTCTTATATTTAAATATTCTAACTCTATCTCCAATTTTAAATTTCGGCTTAAGTTTCTGCAAATTCGGATTACTCTCATTCGAATAATTATTCTCGAATATTTTCTTTCGTATTAAATCAGGGTCGTCAGAAGCATTCTTTGGGGTTTCTTCAATACCTGAATGAACTTTATTATTGTACTGCTCTACAATTCCTGGTAATATTTTTAACCATTTCTGATTTCCTTGCTGAGTAAATTTCTTGAAAATTTTATTTTTTAACGTCCGATTGAATCTTTCTATCACTATAGCTTTTCCTGCGTTTTCAGTTGAATAAACAGTTTCAAATAGTGGCTGAACGTTTCGGTTATAAAATTCCGACCCTTTATCAACAAACAATTTCCTTGGCTTTCTATTACTTTCTTTAAAGATTTCTTCAAACGCATATTTAACTGATAGACCACTTTTATTTTTTAAAGGTTTTACCCAAGCGTATCGTGTATATAAATCTATAACTGTCAATGCGTATTTGTAGTCCCTTTCATTCGGCATATGAATAAGATCAGCACTCCAAATATCATCTTTATTAAATACTTTTACTTTTAATAAATATTTAGGCTTTCTATATTCTTTATGAATTTCAGATGCATAAACGTCTGAATTATGATTTTCATTTAAACCCTGACCGAATAATATTTTAGCTTGTAAAGCTTTCTTAACAAACATTCTTTCAATTCTTTCTCTAAAGGAAGGATTTTGAATACTATCTAATTCTTGAATCATTTTCTTATCAGCTGCATGTCGAGAACTTAGATCATGATTTCGATAAGCTAAATCATGCCTGTAAGCGGCGGCATCTACTCTATTTATCGGTTCTTCACCTGGTTTCGGATTATTATTCTCATCTAGTCTTATATCTAATCGAGTTCCTGGACCAGTATATGAATGACCAGGAAGATGTTTTTCTTTCGAATATTTACTCCAAATAAATCCAGGAAAGTTTTCTAATGTTTTTTGTATATCACCACCGAAGTGGTATGGAACTTTGTTCTTGTCACCTCCAATATGCTGACAGTTTGAGTTTTTATTTTTGTTTAATAGATAATTCAATAAATCTAAATTAGAAATTTTTAATTTAGTTAAATTTTCGGAATTTGTAGAATTCATTTTAAAAGATAAAATAAATGTTTTACCTTATGGACCAAAGGTCCTGAGGTTATTACCGAATCATACTAGGACTTAGATATATTCCAGAACCATCCTTAGTTTCTTTAATTTCAATTAAATCATCAACATTGTGGAGAATATTTTTAAGAACTCGTTTTCCTTCATCAACTAATTTTAATTTACTAATAAAATTATCTACTACTCCTTCGCCCCTAGCAACTTTCTCTAACTCTCTATTATGTCGTTTTTGTTCTTCTAATGCTGCCTTCTCTGATTTATTTTTATTTACTGCTTGGACAATACCAGCTGTCCCACCTGCAACACTTCCTGCTGCTGCTATGCCACCTATTATTAGTGGAATTAATGGGAGAATACCGCCATTCTTTTCTTCTTGTAATTGAATATTCTCTATCATTGGTTTACTTATGTAATACTTTTTTTTGTTAATCGTAATAGTTTTAGGGGTATTTTTGTCAACAATATTACGTAATTTTAATTCAACAGTTTTATTATTAATATTACTTTTCGCTTGCGACATTTTTAATAAAAAAAATTTAAGTTATCAAAAATTTAAATCTATTCTAGTTATGAAAAAATTTTAAGTTAAGAATTTTTTTAATCTATTCTAGTTATGAAAAAATTTTTAAGTTAAGAATTTTTAAGTTAACAAAAATTTTAATCTATTCTTGTTATGAAAAAAATTAATTAATCGACTAAGTCTTGGGCTTTAACCTATAGGAGCGAAGCTCCTCTGGCTTTAGCGCTTTAGCCGATCCTAACCATCTTCCCATTAAGAACTTCAATAGAATATTTTACATCTTCTAGCAATAAACCATAAGCCAGCAATGAAGTTGTGGAATCTTTCTTTTCAATATTAATTGTTACATCACAACCATTTTTAATAATATCTTCAGATTGTGCACTTAAATCGAAACAGAAAATTGGATATAAATGTCTCCAATCTCCAGGAGTTAATTGTGGTTCAACTCCAAATTCTATACAAAGATTTCTATAAGAATCATATCCTTCCATAAATTGATTATTGGTATCATCGAATCTTAATGGATCAATTGGATATCGAGTTTGATTTAATGAAACTTGTAAACTTCGAATTGTATTAATATGAAAAATATTATTGTTCTTATCAAAACTTGGAGAATTATTTCTTTGAAATGTTAGTAATAAATATCTTGGGGTATTCGCAGTTCTAGTAAAATGCCAGTTAAATCTTTGTTCGGAAAAAGTTACTGAACTAGCAGTACGCTTTAGAAAATTTACTGGAATTGGTTTGTTAGTATTTAATCTTTTTGCAATAGCTGTTTCAACCTCTAAACTAGGAGTAATATGCGTAATCCACCATTCAAGTCTATCAATTTTTAAATATGCTTTTTTTCCAGTTTTGCCAAAAAAGATTAATTCATTATTTGCTGTACGATGAATTATTAATTTAAATTTTAATTGATATGATATTTTATCATGATCTAAATATCCGAATAATGGAGACAATGACCAATTTACTGTCTGTTTACTTTTCTTGTTAAATTCACGTCTTTCTTTATATGCATAATTATTTGTTTTATTTAAATGTTTTGCAATATTTTCTACATCTTTCGCAATTCCTGCGGCATCTGTTCCAGCGTGAGTTAAATCATCAACAATTATACCATCATTAGTATCAGGAAACCAACCTTCGATTTCATGCTTTTTATTATTTTCACCAATTGTTACAAATCTAAGCATTGTATCAATTACACCTGGAGAATCACTTATTGTTTCTATATTTTGAGTTGCAACATCTAAACGCATTTGTGTAAATAAACTTGGGAAAAAATTATTCTCTAGTGTAATATTATCGGTATCTGGTAATGGTGTTGTAAAATTAGCATCACTATATAAAGAATATTCACAGTGTAAAAATGAATCAGGTAAATATAAATAGCTCTGCTGATTATCAACTTCAAAAATTAAATCTCCTCCAGTATTTACTCTACTGGAAGATCCGGGATTCATAGCAATTCTTATATAGTCATTCTTTTTTTGATTGTAACTGACGAACGGAGGATCGTCTAATCTAAATTTATTTTCGATAAGCGAAGACATTTTTAAAAAATAATTTGACTTTTTGTTTTTTCTCACAGACAGAAAAAATTCTGCTAAAATAATTTTACTTAAATAATTTTACTAAAAAAAATTTTACTAAAAAATTTTACTAAAAAATTTTACTAAAAAAATTTTACTAAAAAAAATTTTACTAAAAAATATATTTTAGAATTTTGCTAGACCAGCTACGCTGCAGCTTTGCTGGTTAAACCGAAGGTTGCTACTCACGCCATTTCCTCTTATTTCTTCAATTGTTTTTTCATTATTTTTATTTTCATTATGTTTACTATTAGACGGAGCTCCGCTCCTCAAGGTTTCACCCTCCACAGCTATGTTAGCAATTTTGTTTTTTGTTTCCTCTGAAAGTTTTTTTAATTTTTTTAGTTCTTCAGAATCATTCCTAAGTTTACGAATAGCTTCTAGTTGTTTTAATTCGTTTTGTGATTTAACAGCATTTGATATTGCACTAGCTGTACTACCTATAGCAGCTGCTCCTTTTGCAGCAGATGTAATCAAATCTTTATTATTTTTTATCAAGTTAACGATACTACCAATACCAGAAAAGATGCCATCTCCTTCTTTTTGGACGGCACCTGCGGTGCCTAGGAACTTTTGTGTTCCGACTGTTTCTACACTATCATAATGGTACACAGGTTTCATAGATGGTTCATGAGCAATTTTATTATTTGATGCAAAATGTTTAAGATTGTGTTTATAAATTATAGGCATTTTTTAAGCTTAAATTTGACTTTTGTGAAAAATATTTATGATCGGCTAAAGCCTCGAGGAGCTTCGCTCCGATTGGTTAGTAACCAGAGGACCTTTGGTCCGTTTAATATTTACGCTAAGATTTACGTTTGTGAATGGACAACAACTTCGAGATAACTTTATTAATTGCCTGTTGCACTTTATCTATTGCGTCAAGCAGCGTGTGATGTACTTAAATTTCTTTTCTATTAACTTGCATTTCCTCCTGATTCATCTTCAACGCCGTTTTAATAGCATTTAACTTAATTTTAAGAACATCTAATTGTCTTTTAACAGCATCTAACTGTTCCTTATTTTCTTTAGAGTTTTCTTGTAAATTTTTCTTTAATTCATTTTCTAAATTGATTTTAAGAGTTTTCATTTTACTTCATTTATTATTCTATTCATCTTTTTCATTTGTTGAGTAATTTTAGAACTTAATTCATCAACACTTTTTTGGAATGTAGTTTGTAACTCCTTTAAATTTTTTTTAATTCTTTCAGGTAGTTTTTCTATTTCATCTTCTAATTGTTCTTTTAACATTTTTATCTGATGTTTATTTTTAATGACTGCAGATTTTAACTTTATAGAAAGTAATATTAAAATTTTTGATTGTTCTGAAATCTTTTTAAAAAGTTTTGCTATATCTGCTTCTAGCTCTCTATCCTTTTTATCAAGTTTTAATAATTTTTCGTTTAATGATTTGTCATTAAGTTTTAGCAACTTTAATTCATTCATCAGTGGAACCAAAACATCGTTTATATATTTTTTCCTTTAAATCATTGATTTGTGTATCAACATATTGTTTATTTGTTAACTCTGTATTTTGTTGTGGAAGAATAGAAAGATGCAATGGACCAGATAAAACGTCTCCAGTTTTCATAATATAATTTTCTATCTCTATTTCTAATTCACGATTATTCGGGATATATGCACCTCCACCAACATTTGGTAACATCATTTTCAAAACAATAAAAAAATAAAATTTTTTCTAATAAAAATAAAAAATAAAATTTTTTCTAATAAAAATAAAAAATAAAATTTTTTCTAATAAAAATAAAAAAATGGAAAATCCAAATTTAAAAAAATTATATTCGCCCGCATCATCCTGTTCTTCTTATTCGACGAGATCAACGGGATTTGAAAATAAATGTTTTGATAATAATAATAATAATCCATGTATAGATGTTAATATTTTATTTCAATTACAAGCCGAAATATTTAGAGAACAGACTAAAGGTTTACCTTCTATAGAAACCAATTATTGTATTTTTCCAGGTGATCCATTTATTAAATTTATGGAGATTGTTAGTAAATATAATGATGTAGCTTATGTGGAATTAAATAAAGAAAATATGGTTATAATAGGTCATAATAATGTTTATGGTTTTATTAGAGCAGTTTTGCCGATTAGTAATACTGATTGGATAGAAACTAAAATTATTAATTATATTAATATTAAAGAATTAGTTAAAAAATTAAAATCTTTTTCCAAAGAAAAAATTAGATTATTTGTTGATGAACAAAATCAATATAACATTCACATAGAGAGTAAAAAACATAATGAAGAATTATTTTGTCAAGTTTATTATAGAGACACAATTTATAAACAAGAAACATTAGAAATGCCGCAAAGATATGATGATGATACGTACATAGGATTATATTCCAACTTAAATATTAATTTATTAAAATCTTACATAAATGGCTTAGCTCAACAAGAAAAAATTTATATGTGGACAACACCTTATACTATTAACAATGACCATAATCATATTCATAATAAACGAACCGAAGGTTCTAGGGCTTTGCCCGATCTTAAAGAATCTTATGATAATAATGATAATAATATAGATGATGATAATATAGATGATGATTCTGAAACATCTGAAAAAGGTGTAAATGGTAAAAAAGATTATAAAAATATTAGTAATTATAAAAATTTATCTAAATTTCATTTTCTTACAATTGAAAATAATAATGATGGTATAGTTGAAGATACTGTTAGACAACTATGTGTCGGGTCTACAAAATTTAAATTAGGATTTACATCTAATCAATTTAAAATTTTATCATCTTTAACAAAAACTAAAAGTGATTCAGATTATGGTGGTGTTATTAAATTTTCCAAAAGAGATCAAAGACCAATATTTTTCTCTATTATATTATTAACAGATAAAAGATGTAATTTAGAATTAGATATTCCAATAAGAGAATGGTATCCTATCATGGAAGGGCATCCTATACCAAAAAGTGTAATTTATGATGATGAAGAAACAATTTATGATGATGATGAAGAAACAATTTATGATGATGATGATGAATCAATAGTTAGTGAAAAAAAATTGAAATTATCTTTTGATAAAACATTATATGATGAAACTTAATAAGATAAAACTTAATATGATAAAACTTAATGTGATAAAGAAAAAAATAACTAAAGAACGTGAAATATATAATAATATAAAATAACACTCAAGTCCTAGATATTAGAATGTTTATATCTAAAATTAAAACACAATTTTTTTCTTAAATTTTCTCTAAAAAATAAAAAAATGGAAAATACTAAGTTTTATTGTGTCTTATGTAAAAAAAAGTTGCAAACAAAAAGAAGTTATCAATCTCATTTAAATAGTAAATTGCATTTCCAAAATGTAGAACGAGTTGATGAAGGAAATATATTAAAATTAAATAGTTATAAAAACTATCTAGAAACATTGCCTACTGATATAAAAGTTAAAAAAATGTTTGATGATTATTCACATTCGGAATATAAAAAAGTTTTTAATAGTGAAGATGAGACCATACAAACCGAAGGTTATAGGGCTTCGCCCGTACCAGATGGAAGATATTTATTTAGCGATACTGATGAATTTAACGAAATAGATGAATTTGATGAAGCCTTAGCAAATATAAAATATTTATTTAATCAGTCTTTTGAATATAATGAAACCGATGAAACTTTTTCTGATATTCTAACCAACTTTTATAATATATTTAAGAAATCTTTCAAATGTTATATGAATGTAGAAGTACTTTATACAAAAAATGGACCTGATGGAATTCCTGAAGAAATAATACAAGGACATTTTACAAATTCACAAGAAATTCATAATGTAAATGATATACAACCCATATTTGAATCGATGATACTTAAATTAGAAAATTGTATAATTGAAGCCCAGTTACGTGAATCTGGTTGGAGATTTGTTAAAATACTATCTAAGAAAATAGTAATTGGTAAATATAAAAATAATACTGGTGGTAGTTATGTTCCTTTACCTTTCAGTTCACCACAAATAATCAACATAAAAAGTGAAGATGATTATTGTTTTCTGTGGAGTATTATAGCACATTTACATCCTGCAGAATATCATAAAGAAAGACTAAGTCATTATAA
This sequence comes from Prostheceraeus crozeri, assembly GCA_907163375.1. Classification (NCBI taxonomy): domain Eukaryota; kingdom Metazoa; phylum Platyhelminthes; order Polycladida; family Euryleptidae; genus Prostheceraeus; species Prostheceraeus crozeri. The sequence goes on along the minus strand of CAJQUW010001696.1, from coordinate 61,828 downwards.
TAAAGAAGAATACATAAATGAATTTGATCTCTCTGATGGCTTAGATGAATTTCCATATGATTATAATAGGTTAAAAAAGTTTCATAAAAAGAATAAAAATTTAATAGAAGTAAATGTTTTTGAATTAAATGTGAATTATGTTTCTATTGGTAAAATTACTCCACTTTACTCAGATTCAAAAAAATTTTATTTGAATAATAAAAATTTATGTCAATCAGAAATAGTATATAATGATAGAGGAAATTACATGCATTATAATATTTTTTACCAAGGAAATATAATATGTACTGAAAAATTTGAACTTGTTAAAACATTATCACCAATAATGATTAATCATAATAATTATAAAGGACGTACTGATGATTATAATTACAAATATTCATCTTTATCTTCAGAATATCAACAAAAATTAGAAAATTTAAATAAAAGTTTACAAAAATGTAAAACAGATTATCAACAACAAACAAAAATATTAGTACAAGAATATGGCCATAAATATGAAAATAAGATAGAAACGATTCAAAAATTAAATGAAGAAAATAATAAAGAATTAAATAATGAAGAAAATAAAGAATCGGCTAAAGCCAGAGGAGCTTCGCTCCGATTAAATGAATGTTTAAAAAAATGTCTACAACAATATAAAGAACAATATGATAAAGAATATAGTTATCAGCTACAAATATTAAATCAAAATTATCATCAAAATACATTTAATATTACAAAAGAAATTAATGAAACACATGAAATATATAAAGATGAATTTGAAAAACTAGAACAGACAAAACAACCAGCACAAGCGAATATATTATATTATCAGGGTCATTTTATATTGTGTAAAGATGTTTCTATATTTACAAAAACTTCAGATAATAAAAATTTTCCTTGTCTTCAATGTATGACAAGTTTTAGAACTTTAGAAGAAATGAATAGACATTTGGAGAATTGTCAACAAAATGAAGCAGTCAGAAACACATTTCCAAAAGATGATTATTTAGAATATAATAAATGGTATTTTAAAAATAAAGTACCCTTTACTATTTATTGTGATTTTGAAGCATATAATGTTAATATGACACAAAATCGAACGGAAAGTTCCAGGGCTTCACCCGATTCTGAAAATTATAATTCTGAAAATTATAATTCTGAAAAAAGTGCACCTGGAAAAAGTTCAGCTGAACAAAGTAAAGAAAAATATTTATTTGAACAAAAACCATTATGTTGGGGAATGTACATTCATTCAAATTATCCTGAATTATTTAAATCAGAATATTTTCAATACTATGGTGAAGATAGTTCAGAAATGTTTACAAAGAAAGTAGAAGAATTACAAGGACGTTTTTCACAATTGCTTGAAACAAATATACCGATGATGCCATTAACAGAAAAAGAAAAATTAAATTTTATTAATGAAACAAAATGTTATTACTGTGGAAGAGAATTTACAAAAAATTATGAAAATGGCAAAGGTAGATATCTTGATAGGCGAAGCGACGGCTCTGCCGTCAAGGTAAAAGATCATGATCATCTAAATGGATGATATAGAGGTGCAGCACATAATTCTTGTAATCTTAATGCTAATGAATTTAAATATAACTTTGTTCCTTTATATTTCTATAATGGTTCTAAATATGATTTCCATCTAGTAATGAAAGATTTATTTTCATCTGAAAAATTACAACAACAACAAATAAATGTACTATGTAAAACAGAGGAAGAATATTTTTCAATGCAATTAGGTTGTATTAGAATTTTAGATGCATTTAGATTTTTTACTCCTTATTCATTAGATGTTATGGGAAAAACTTTGAAATCTGAACAATGTAAAATATTAAATAAATATAATTTAAAACCTTTAAAAGGAATATTTCCGTATGAGTATATAGCCTGCGGCTCACAGTCGAAGACTGATATAACTGGAGATAAAACCTGTGGTTCACAGTCGAAGACTGATTTTAATTCTGTGAATAAAATTATGGAAGAAAAACAACTTCCTCCAATAAATGAATTTAAATCAACATTAAAACAATCAAAATTATCTGACGAAGACTATGCAGAAGCTGAAAAGAATTGGAGAGAGTTAAATTGTAAAACAATGTATGATTATACAATGAAATATCTTCAGATAGATGTATTAATACTAGCTGATCTTTTCGAAAACTTTCGTGATATGTGTTTAGAATATTACGGAATAGATCCATGTTATTGTTATTCTACACCAGGTTTAACATGGCTAGCAGGATTAAAACATACTGGTGTTAAACTTAAACATTATAAAGAAAATACATATGATAAATTATTATTTTTTGAATCTGGAATTAGAGGTGGAGTTTCATCAGTTTTAGGTAATAGATATGTTAAATGTTATAATAAGAAAGTAAATCCACAAGAATATGGAATAATGAAACCTTTATCTCCAGAAGAAAAAGAAAAAATATTAGAAATTTTTCGAACGAAACGAGAAGGAGTAGAACGTGAAAATGCAATTGATGAATTCATGAGAGAAAACTATTTGTTATATTATGATTTTAATAGCTTATATTCTTCTTGCATGATACAAGAATTACCAACAGGTGAAATGTCATGGTGTAATATTCTAGATTATCAAAAAACATATGATGGAAATTATAATCATGGTTATATATATGAAGTTGATTTAGTATACCCTGATGAAATAAAAGATAAAACAAAATATTTTCCTTTCTGTCCCGAAAACAAAATTCCTAATATAGAAGATTTTTCAGATTATCAAAAATCTTTAATTCCTAAGAAATACAGACCAACAAAAAAACTTATGTTAACACAAAGCAATAAAGGAAAGTATGTTGTTGAAGGAAGAATGCTAGATTGGTATTTAGATCATGGAATGATTCTCACCAAAATACATCGAAAACTATTTTATCAAAAATCTAGGTGGTTAAAAAATTATATAGAGTTCAATATTGAAAAACGTAAAATAGCTAAAAGAAATAAAGATGATTTTGGAAACGTGTTCTTCAAATTAATGAATAATGCATTTTATGGTAAGACTTTAGAAAATGTGCGTAATAGACAAAATATTGAAATAGTTTATGATAAGGTTTCAAAATTTAACAAGGAAACCTACATATAAAAGAACTACTAGATTTAGTGATGAACTATGTGCTGTACATTTACGTCGAATTAGCGTAAAACATGATAAGTTTAATTTTATTGGTTTCACTATATTAGAATTAGCTAAACTATTTATGTATAGATTTATATATGATTATTTAGCACCTGCTTATGGCAAAAACTATAAATTACACTTTACAGATACCGATTCTGTTTTCTTAGAATTAACAATACCGTATAATTCTACACTTGATGAAGAAATAGATAAAATAAAAGATATCATTCATCCTTCTGATTTATGTAAAGTAAAAGATGAATTAGAAGGAAATGAAGATTTCATAACAGAAGCTATATTTTTAAAATCTAAATGTTACTGTTATGATACAACTAATAATATTAAAACACATAAAACATTAAAAGGAATTTCAAAGGCATCAGTGGCTAATCAAATAACATTTCAAGATTATAAAAATGTATTATTTAATAATGAAATAAAAACAGTATGTAATTATAGACTTAATTCAAAAAAACATAACATGTATTTAAAAGAAGAACATAAATTAGCATTAGATCCATTTGATGATAAAAGAAAAATTTTACCTGATGGAATAACTACTGAACCTTTTTAATTTTCTAATTTCTAAGATAGACAAATTTGATATATATATAAAATAAAAAAAATATTGTAACACTATATTTGTATATTTTTATCACTCCGCGAAAATATTTTCGATAACTCTTTCATGAATTTTTTTATCAATATTAATTGTAATGAAGCCATAATCTTTTGACCAAGCATTATTACACGATTGTTTAAATTCATCTTTATTTCTTACGCATAAATCTCTTAACAAATCACTTAAGTTTCTTGCATTTATTTCAAATAGTATAAATATATTTGCATTCTTTCTAATAACACTTCCGTCTAATGAATACATACTTTGTGTTAAATAAAATACACTACAGTTATTATGTCTACCTCTTTGTGAAATAATTTCTCTGAACTGACTGATTTCTATCATTAACACAATCATCAAAAATTACACAATGTTTCATTGTTTTATCTAGTTTACTAGGATCTTGCATATTACCACTATCATCTATTAATTGTATCTTTATATGGTTATTTTTATTAGATTCTACTAACTGATTATTTTTTGCTGCTTCTTCACACACGAACTTATTTCTTCTTCATCTTCAGATTTTTCATATTCTTTGAATAATGAAGCAATTGCTGTTTTTTTAAGATTATTTTCAAATCCATATTTTAAAAATTGATAGACGGGTTGTTCTGCCGTTGTTGTATAAATTATAAGATTGTTATAATCCAAAAAATTTGGAGTCGTTAAAATTTTAAATAATAGATACGTTTTTCCGCAACCTGATCTTCCACAAATAACTGACAAAACTTTATTAGATAAATTTGGATGATGATTAAATTTAAGTTTTTTTTTATTTAATGGTAGCACTTCACTCATTTTTTAATAAAAAAATTTATTTTTATTTTATTTTTGTTTTTAAAGAAGAAGAAGAAAATTAAACTTCTCTAGCTTCGCGTGGGAGTTTATACCTCTCGAACCAAAAGATCTATCATAATCTCTTCACCTCCAAAATTTATTTCTTGTCCTTTCTCATCAGTGATTCTAATGCCAATGTTGTTAATAGTTTTTCTTGTAATAGGAAAATATATTAATGTTTGTGGAATTACATTTAGTCTATAATCAATGGGTACAGTAAAAGCTGGAAAACTGAATATTAAATTTGATAATTTACCATTTATATATCCTCCTTCAATAATGTCACAATGTACAACAATTGAATTTATTTCAGTTATTTTTGGAATCTTCTCACCTAAATGATAACCTTGACTATAGGTTTGTTTATTAAATCCTAATAGCTTTGACAATGATCTATCATGATTAAAATCAACTTGATGATTTTCGTCTAAAGTAAGAGAAAATTTATTAACTGCCGGTTCAACTGCAAAATGTAATTGTTTCTTATCTTAAAATGATATACCTAAATGTCTCTTAATTTCATTTGATATTGTTTCAACTTCGTAAGAACCAGGAAGAAAAGTTAGTATTTTCCATGTTTTGCCTTTATCAGTAGAATATCTAAATTGATCATTCACATCTTTGATAACGTTTTGAATAGTGTTAAATGTAGAGAAACTAGTCAATGCAATTTGATAATTTTTATTTTGTTCCAAATGTAGAATGGGTTCTAAATTACAAGTGTGTGATGAAGTAGTTGTTATAATTTTTAACGTCGTACTAAATTTTGATGAACCCAAAATCTCTGTCAAATTTTCTAAATGATTATTAATTTTGTCTAAATCTGCTGAACACATTTTTTAGTTAAAATTTTAAATAAATATTTTTTATAAAAAATTAGAAACAACAACATATTTCAGCTACGGGCGAAGCCCTGGAGGACATCAGAGATGTCCGGTTATACTTTTATAATCCTCTTCATTTAGAATCTTCTTTTCCAGCAGTCTTTTCAATATAGCATGAATTTCATTGAAACTAGAATTATGTCCTTCTTTTATTGCAGATATTAAAATATTTAATCTATTTAGTAATTCTTGTGGATCATCTGGTAAAAATATAGTTGTTTCTGTTTTCTGTTTTTCAGATAAACCTTTCCCTACTTTAACTCCCGATGATAATAAATTTTCTAATTGTTTATAACGTCTAAGAGATTTTACTGCACCAACTCTGTCTAACATAGCTTTATATTTTATGAGATCTTCTACAGCATAATTATTTAAATCTGCTCCTCTTAAAAGATTAACAAAATTTCTATCTAAATTAAAAGGAGATTTATCTGGTGAAAAAATTATACCTCGAAAAGGTTGTGGAAATATTTCTTTTTGTCCGAGATAAAATCTAGGTATTGTTTTTCCATCTATAAATGAGATAGAATGTTCAAATTGCATGGATTTTGGTAATTTCTTATTAATGTTTGATTCTAGTAATCCATAGTCATCTAATATTGTTTTGTGCTCTGGATCTGTTATATCAATTTGTTTATCATTATTTGTACTTTCTTTTTCAAGAGTTTTAAATGGTTTCATAGTTTTCTCAAAATCAGTTTTTACTTGCTCGGTTTGCTGCATTTTTTCAAACATATCAGATTGAATACCAGCTTTTATCATTCTATGTTGAAGATGATTTTCTTTCATAATATTTCTTTGTTTTATTAACTCTTCTAATTGTTTTATTCTTTTAAAATTATCAGCTCTAATTTTATCCATTTTTAAAATATAATATTTGAATTTTGTGGTAACATTGGAATACAGCAAAAACATTTTACTGAACAAATTATTTTTTTATTTCTTTGTTGTCTAACATCTTTTCGTTTAAAGGTTTCTCGGTTAAAGTTTTCTCGTTTTAAGTTTTGTTTAATAAAGTTTTGTTTAATAAAGTTTTGCTTAAATTTTCGCTTAAAGTTTTTAGCTCTTCTAAAAAAAATTTGTCATTTTCTTCATTAGAAATTTTAGCATCACTAGAAATTTTGCCATCCTTTTTATTTTTATCATCAACTTTTTCTGTCTGTGATTGAAATGATATTTGATTTACTTCATTTGCTATTTGATCAAATTTTTCAATCTCATCTAACGTAATAACATTATCATCACATACTCTTTGAAAGTAGTAATGTAGTTTATCATAGACTTCTTTAATATGTAAATGCTTAGTTTTTAATGATTTTCGTTTCTTAGTTATTAAAGATTTATCTAACATTGTAACAAGTGAAGTTGCAAAAACACCCGTACCTGTTAAAGCTGTAGCAACTACTGGAATTACTAAAACACCTGAAGATATAACAATTGTCAAAGCACCTAAACTTATTGTTAAGAATATGCCAATTCCTTGTGTTACATTCTTAACTTTAGTCCATCTCTTTCTTAATTTTTTATAATGCTCTAATCTTAATAATAATTGAGATTCCTTATCTTTCATATACCTAACTCTATCTTTGTGTTTTTCTTTATTCATTTTTTCAATGTTAATCTTTTCAATGTCCATTAAAGTAGAACTACGTTCATATGATAACGAAGGATATATTCTTGCGGTTTCTTCCATTTCTGAAGTTCCTTCCACTTTTGTTTCATCCACTTTTGTTTCTTCCATTTTTAAAGAAATATTTTTAGTCACATGATATATTTTAAAAACCTGAAAAATGGATAAAATTCATGAATTTGAAATTCTCAACTTTTATGATTTTCGGTGTCCTGGAACGGTCATGATTTGAGCAATGAAAAATGTCATAATCACAAATTTTGAGATTCCTAACTTTTATGATTTTCGGTGTCCTGGAACGGTCATGATTTAAGCGAGGGTGAAAATCGAACCGAAGGTTCTAGGGCTTCGCCCGATTGTAATTCTCAAATTTTGAGATTTTGAAAAATTTGAAAAATTGGGTATTTTTAAAAACGCCCAAATCGGAGCGAAGCTCCTCTGGCTTTAGCCGATTTGTGAATTTAGGTCTTCATAACCTGAAAAAGGGTTCAAATTCATGAATTTATGTCGTTTTTAAAAAGTACCATTTTTGAAAAATGGTACTTTTTGAATGGACTAAATTCATGTCTTTAGGTCTTAAAAACCTGAAAAAGGGTTCAAATTCATGAATTTATGTCGTTTTTAAAGATACTATTTTTTCTGATTTTATGGTGTCCTGGAACGGTCTTTTGCCCATTACTCGGTACCCATGCGATGTCAGCTTCTAGTGGTAGACAATTGGAAGGCACCGGTTGCTTCTCTGTGAGCTTCGCAAAAATTCACGGCCATTATCACTTCTCTTTACATATGAAAGCATTCTGACAAAATAACTTACAATAAATCGCCATGCACCAAGAATTTACAACTGTTGCATTTTTCAGTGATTTGACTTTTTCAAAAATCTAGCAATTGTCACCTAGCCGAGCGGCTGAAATTTCCATCAGCAAACAGCTGTTGTCTATTCTAGTCAGTAAACAGAGCGAAAAGTCGGATTTCTATGGATAAGCGTATTACAATTTCAAAGCAGCACCGTTGAAGCATCTAATCGAATAACAAACAATTCACTGACTCTGGCTGTCACATGGTGGAATAGATATCTCGCCTAACAGAATGATTCTACAAGTTTGAACCGTCAACAACGAGTTTTGCTACTTCAAGAATAATGTCATTTCAAATTGCAGCAGTCCAAAAGAGTCTGCGTCATTGTCGTTTCAAGTGTATTCTTATCGATTAGAATGCGTAGATTACTGTTCCATATCAAATCAAGTGCAGTATAATCGTTTCAAATGCATAGTGAAAAATAAAGGCGAAAAATACGCAGCTGTTTCCTTTATTCTTTGAACCTATTCAGCCACAGTCATTCAAATTGCTTGTAAATATTAACTGAGTGAACATCAAAAATCTGCATCGTTCTTCTTTTTTCCAAATGATTGGTGTTTTGCGAATGACTGCACGTTTTCGAATGTGCTGCATTTTCAGCTTGGCAAATAGGATAATGTAATCGGATGCTTAACCAATTGATTGGATTCATGCAATAGGACATACAGAACTAGACTGAACACTAACACGGACACACCTGGTGTAGACGAATATCGAACTAAGATGCTGAAGCGAATGACTTAATGACGAATATGCATTCTCAGAATTAAACAGACTAAAACAGAGCTGTTTAACAATTATCATTTTTATCTGTCAATCAATTTATAGGCCCTACTGCTAATTTTCTGCTCAGCCACGTCTCTGTAAGCTTACATTGCAGATAAATGTTAGTTGCTATATTCAATGCTAGCTAATTGCTTTTTGTCTTGAAATCAACACTCCAATCATAGAGTAAATAATTGCTAAGATCAAGGGGATACAGCAGCAAGGAATTAATAATATCTGCAGAAAGAGCACTGCATAGACATGACAAGATTTTGAGAAAGTTCGGACTTTATGCTGCCCGACAAATTACAGCACGCTTTGATAATGATGGAAACCTTTAAGTAACGAACATATGGCAAGATGCATAATTACAAATCCTTCTACACAACGATCGAATTTATCGACTTTAACATGAGCTACCGATTATGACTAGAGGTATGAAAGATTCCGGATCCCTTGACTCCAGACTTTCGTACACTGTCCTTTTGCCGATTGTGACAAACCTTTCTTATTTGTAATACCATAACAGTTTCGATTATAATTTTGTAACTATTTATTTTTTTCAATTCAATTATCTTTCATTATGTCATTTTCCTTTTTTCTAATTTTTTCCGCAATTAGTTCATTGTCATCGTAATTACTCATTCATTTTCAAATTAAATATTTATTATGTTATTTTCCTTCAGTCTGAACAGTTTCCGCTATTTATATTTAATTTTCATCGTATATTTTGTTTTCTGTTTCATTTGTATTAACATTTAAAGTTGGTATCATTGAGTCTGTACATAATAGATGTGCAGGGCCCCACTAGAACAGGTCTGAGCGTTCATGAATTAGGGGCCGAAACGCGAATCCTGGTCGAGTTCCTGCTGATGACCTCATTACTAACAAGTTTAATCATTTTAAGTATCACATTTTTCTTCATTCTTAGACACGTTTTGCTGAACTTTTGAATGATTCTTAACACCTGTAGAGAACGAACCATGCGTCCTTGTCAGGATCTCATAACTTTTTCTTCATCTTAATTTCAAACACTTCTATCTTCTTACTCAATCACTGCAAGGAGACTTAGTCGGCAGATGACAGGTCTGTGCGGTGTCAATTTTCTAATGACCAATCAACCGTCATCGTTAGAACAAAGTTGACCAACTTGATAAAGTATTACCCACACGTTGTAGTAAGTATAGCAGTAGAATTCGTAGTCGATGAACGTTCAAGTGAGTAATTCTTCATAATTCGTATATGTATTCCAATTAAGTTAACCCTGTGCAAACGGAAAGTCGGCCGAACAATCCGGACGCCCCTAAGTCGGCCCAGGTTCGGCTGGTCGACTTCGGCCCGTAGTGTATTGGCCGTATGTAGCGGGTCGATTTGTGGTGACCGAATCCAGTCCGCGAGATCTGCGTTGGCTTGCCTATTGTAATAAGCAATAACAACTACTCAGATGATGAAACTTACCTAGATTGAGTCCACTGAAGGTCAATTTTGTAAATGTAGACATCGGGATTCAGGTTGATTGTACCTCAAACAAGTTTAAATCTTGAATACAATGGATAATAACAATCATATCCAGTGGTATTCAAAACTATCGTAGATGAGGTTCATTAGGATATTCTGCTCCTAAATTTTGATTTCTGAAACCAACAAAAATACATTATAAGCGAATTAAGATAGTAAAACGCAGACAAACTGTGAACAATGATGTAAAACATAAACCATGTAGAGCTCTATAACGACACATAATAGAGAATTATATGACACAGAAATGAGCATTAATTTATTGTAAGATGAAAGAAGGTGATAATTAATCTAAACTATTTTTATATTTCATCATTGCAATAATTTACAGCAGCACAAGCTAATCGACAACACATTTTCCCAGGGTGGACAACATGCCATTAAAGCAGAAAGTCCGATGAATTTGATATTTAATTTAAAATTATTTCTCCTTTAGCTGAGATAAATAACAACGTACCGCAAGATGGTTTACTTACACTTCCAAACCAACCATGTAGTGAAACATTCGAACCTGTGACTGATTTTCAAAGTTTGCGACTTGTTGCCAAGCAGGGTTGAGAAGGGAAGAACGTGGTCCCGGCGGAAATTCACATTTCAAGGAGGCTCAAAAAAGGCCAACAAAATAATGCTTAAAGCCGAGCTATTACTATAACAATTCCGCAGAATATTCTCATCCCTGTAAATATTAGAAAAAAATTTTCAATCCCAATTCACGACCTTAGATTTTAAATAAAGCTTCTTGTAATGACACACGACGTCCTGCATGCTGACTTGATCACGGGAATAACCCAATGCTGGTAAAATCAAAACATTCGGAGGCAGTGACAATAATAGCCTTACAACATATTTACACTTTACAAAATACTGTCGATCACATCAGTCTGCAGCGAAATGCTTTTTATATATATATGCTGCAGCGGATTAACAGCAGAAATACATACTCAATACTGAGAAAAATGAATCGTTCGGAAGCAGTTTCAAAGAATCGCAAAAATTAATTGTCACAGTCGGCAGACGATGAAACGTCATGCGTCATTTCATGAAGTTTTATTCAAAATGTAAGGTCGTAAATTGTGAGTGAAATTCTGTTTTTTTTCAACCAATGGCCAACCTCCCATGAGACTATAAACTGAAACATACACACGGATACACACGGAAATTAAATGGCATGAATAATTACAGTGGTGTGGCATAATTTTCTCCTTCTAATTTTTTTGTTTGCTTATAAGAATGCTTTCAATTGCCTTAACTCTTTTTCATGTACAATAGTCCTAATTAAACAACCCACTGCCTAATTATACTATATAACACGTAGGCCTGACAAAACGACAGACGGCTTGCTCACAAACTATACATTATCGAAAAGCATCAATCAGCGTATTGAATTTTCAACGTAGCAAAGTGCGTCAAGGTAACAAAGTTAAAAAAAACAAGCTAATGACTAGCTAATTTTCAATAGGTACAAAATATGATTTAAAAGAAAATTTTTATATCCTAAAATGTCTAAAAATTTTAAAAATACTTACTAGAAGGACAAACAACGCTTCTCCTCTCCTCATGTGTACTGACCTGGCGAGTAAGTCGTTCTGTTCAAAATTATGTTTATCACTTATATATTGAAAAGATCCTATTTAACAGTCTGCCCATTCAGATGATAAGAGGACAGGTCTGTTTCCAATCAAAACACCAGATCTAGCTAACACAGCGGGATTACGCTTTCTAAAATCTACCAGGTGTGTAAGAGAATTAATATCAGTTCCTTAAGCTAAAACGTGAAATAGAATTCTACAAAATAAGGACATTGATATGCTTATTCACCACTCCTGTTTTCAGGAAATATGCTTCAATATCAAGAATCGAACTTTCCATCTCCTATCAACGATCCTGATGAATCACACGATTAATTCTTTAATCAAATACATACTTTATTTTGTAACTTCAGGACAATTAGAATGGTTGGCTTAGAATCTGTTACTGTTCAAATTACCTATTGATGCGGGAATTTATTCACCGGATTTACGAGTACGATTTAATTGCTACTCACATGTCTTAATATTGTTGACGCACGATATACACTCCATTTAGATACTCATATATCCGCGGTGATATTCTTTTATCAAAGGATGGCAACATGTATACTATCTTCAATGAATAAAGAAAACTGCACCGTCAGCTATTCGACGAGTTGATTCACACCCACACACCGCATGAGGAATCCGTGAACTGACTGATAGACGTGGCGCACGGCGAAGAAATGCATTGCAATGTTCGAATTCGGGAGACTCGCCATCATGAAGACATGATAATCCCCTTTTAGAATAGGTCAGAAATACAAATTAGATAATTACAGTGGTAGGGATGCATTAGAATGAAGTCATGCTTTATAAATAATCATGATAACTGACTATCGTACATACATACTCGTGAAACATCGGAAAATGATGGCATTTCTACCTGAGCGCCTTATGCGGACTTCTAAATATACCACCCAATAAAGGATTCCCGTCACAGTGCGATTAATCGCTACTGTATGTTCCGATGTCAGCTACGTTTTTCGTGTTGCCGAAGTTCTGCCGAAAGTCGATTGACCGAATTATGACGCACTTGTGCCGACATTCATAAAAATGCGTGGTTATAAAAACATTTCTATTTATTTCATATTAAAACATCTTTCGCAGTTCATATCATAACACAGACAATATAAATTACGATAGAAACTTCTTTTGAATTGAAACTGCTCTTTCGAAGATGGCCGAAGAGTCGCACTTTGCTGTTGTCGGCCCGGACACGGTCCGACATTTACGTTTGCACAGGGAAGTCCTTACTATATCGCATGCACTTGCATCAGTCCCTTACTTATTGAAACCTTATAAGGCTACGGATAAGATTTTAATGAGAGTTACATTAGAGTTACATGTAGATTACTTTGTGCCTAGTTAATTGACATGATAGAATTCATGGATGATAAATTTTGATTTAATTACTGGCACTTATCATTTTCAGTTTAGTATATTGCTCTTACCTTATAGATTGATTGTACTAAAATATAAATATACTTACTCTATGACTCCAATAACATTTAATGAAGTTCTCATCATCAATAAATCCTAGAAAAACATAAAACATATAGATCATGTGATCCATCGATAAATGTACAACGCCTCCAAACCATATAAGAACACATGCCAAGACTTCTTGATTGCTATCAAGAAGATAAAGTCCGTTTCCTAAATCGTTGCACAACCCGAAAAGCTCCTTTATCTCTTGCTTATTCTCACCAGATTTAACCGCAAGTTGCTTAATCTCATATCATAGAGTAGATAAATATTAGGTAGAGTGGCAACTCCGCATTTATTAAATCCCCAATGTGTATACACTTTCGAATTTATTAAATGCACTCAAAGGAGACACAGTCGTAATTTTGCAGTTTTGAAGAAATTACAACGGAATTGAATGATCATGATAGCATAAAGCAGAAGGAAATGAAAGCATTTTACAGATCGTCCGTTTCATGACAGCCTTGGAGAAGTAATTTTTGATAAACTGGCAACTCGATGACCTGCGCTCTTGCTTTCCTGCTGAACCTCAAGAGAATCTTCTTAAGTGTGATCAGGCAACAGCTGCCACTGGCACAGCAAAATCACATAATCAAAGACAATGATTTCAATTAACTTTGAAAGATGTAAATGGGTCCACATCAATTCAGATCCATTGAATGAAACATGAATTTAGTGAATCATAAAATCAAGCCGGTGAAAATTGAATTAAAAACTTGACATTTCAGCTAAGAAAGTGCGGATAATATCTCGACTTTTTCATGAAGACTTCCATTACAGTACGGAGCATGAAATTCCCTTGATAATCAACTTGATTTCCGCTTAGTTAGGATGATTATTAGAAAATATTCATTCCTTTTGATACCCGAGTGATCATTTTCTAGAGATTTTACGATTTTCTACTGCCTTTCAAAATCGCTACAGATATTTGATTTGGCAGTAAGCTTTTTATGGTTTTTAGAGACATTTGTATGAGCTAATAACGCCTACTGCAATTCTAGAGAATTCTTGCTGGCATTCATGGCATCCATAGAATGTTTAGCAGGCAAATATATCTGTAAATGTTTGCTGGAGACACGTGTGTCTAAACATTTATCGACGACAGACATAACCTCTACAAGAACGTTGAACTCAAACATTTTTGTATAATAGGCCTACAGCAATTCTTTTGCTGTAATATACAAAAGAAAGATATTTGTATATAAATCTCGTATTATTATGATCTAATGTATTCATAGGAATATATACATGTAATACAATTTTATACGCAATTACAAAATTCTATCTTATCAAATATATTGTTATGTTTATACATTTGATATATTGATATTATGTCTATATCACATTTAATACTTATTATATTAAATATCACATGAATAAATGAATGTGATATGTAAATGTGCATGCATTATATTCATTTATTACTTGCTTTACACCTGTAAAAAGAACATTTGGTTTTATACGTGCGTCCCTTCTCTTGCTACTTTGTCTCCTCTAAATGATTCGCTTTTGATGGAGTGTCACAATGCACGAGGCACAGAACTAAGTCCTTCTAGTCTCTTCTTATCTCTCTTTCTCTCTCCGGAAACTCCGGAGTCTCCTCGAACTGTTTGTTTTTGATCGGGGCCATAGTGCGCGAAGCACAGGGGAACAAGCTTCCTCTTTTTTATCTCTCCATTCATCTTCTTTTATTTTCTTTTCTCCATTTGAAAGCTGATTTTCTGATTTTGAATGTATCTCAGCTGGAATATTCAAGGTCACAATGCGGATCAGTTGTTCCACTATTTGCAAGACTATAATGACTAAAGGACGTAATGTATATACCGGTATCCGTCACAATTTTCCTCTACACACATCTCTCTCCCTACTGTGGAATGAGCAACTCGTCGCTCGCCTGCCTGTTAATGACTAATGAATGCCCTCATAACGACCTTCGGTCCATGAGTCACATGACAAAGAGGATGCGAGCGGAGACTGTGTATGCTATATCAACCAGGCGTCATCAATTGCAGTCATTCCTCTCAGTGCATCGTGCGTGTTTCAGTCATCCCAGCAGCGTCAATACAAGTCGTTCTACTGTCTTATACTTGTGGATTTACAAAACTTTTAAATACGCCTCAAGTCAGTCATTTGTGCTTTGGACATTCAGAGGATTCTGTCGTAATTCGACTTTCACAACCAATTTCAGGATTACGCCGACGTATTTTTTCACTATGGAAATCTTTTCACTATCGATATTCTCTTTTCCTGGCATTGTACTAAAACCAAGCGGGTCACTGCTTTGTATTTGCCTTTGAAGTTATGCACAAGATAGAAAATCAATAAGGTAAAACCACAGCGCTTCGTTTCACAGACACATCAAGGGGTGGAACCTTGCAGTGCGAATGTTTACTGCACGGTCCCACCTGACAATAGAATCGCTGTGGTGTTACCTTGCTGGATTTCTATCTTGCACATAACCTCAAATAAAATGCAAATACAAACGAGAGACCAGTTTGTTTTTAGCACAATGCCAGGAAACTACCTCCTGTTCCTAACCTTCAACATCATCTTCATCTACACGTTTTGATTCGCATCATTCTGACTCAACTACCTAATATCTTTTCACTTTCGCTGAAAACCATTAAACAAGTGATTGATTACATTGCTGAAAAGTCATTTGAAGTGAAATTATATTGTAATCAAATATTCGATCCACACACAGCTACAGTCGAACAAATACAAGTTGAATAATACAAGTTGAATCTTTGAAGGAGGATTGGAGAAAATGGAAAATATAAAGTGAGTTTTATTATTATTTTTAGGTACTGTTCAATACCTCAAATTCGGTAGTTTTGAATCCTGGTGGATGATTTAATGTGTCCACGGGACTTAAAATTACGCTTGCTTGAGGTTCGATCGGCGTTTATATTATTCCTAATTAATCGCAAAATATCGTGAAAATTGTTGCTTGTCTGAATGCGTTTATAAATTGATGTCTGTAGGCCTTTTTGGCAGTAGACGATTGATGTCTGTAGGTCTTTTTGGCAGTAGAGAATTAGTGCTTTTTGCAGTAGACAATGCGCGATAATTCTACTGCGAAATTTTGTGGGATTTCCATAGAAAATGATCACTAGGGTATCCAACTTACTTTATACTAAGCTTACTTACAACGGGGAGTCATCTCGGTAGTATTTAAACTAACAAAATTTTGACTTTTTTAGAAATGCTCAAATATTTTTTTCGACGACGGGAACGTTATCTCCACAAAAAACTGAATCTTCTCATATAAAAATTTTTACTGTATACAGAAACTTTTTTGAGTCGACACTCTACCTATATATCCCTACTCTATGGCTCATATAATTGATTGCTGAACTTATTCACTTGGTCAGCCAAGACACTTGCTTGGTTTAGGATACAGCGTGTTGTGCCTAATTAAATGAAGTAATTAGTGATTAGAAAAATTATTCAAGATTATATCATAGCTGATCATGTCATAACTGCTCCCGTTTCCTGTCATTATTGAATGAGTTGTTAAAAGTCTTGTCGATTCACTTATCGGGCGCAGCAACTACGACCTGAAGAGATTGCTATTGTTTGTGAACAGGTGGCGAGTCTCAGTCTGACGCCAAGCCTTTCGGTGCGCGCAGATCAGAGATTCGAAATATTCTGACCTCAAGCGAGGGACATGATGACTCACCCGATGGCTGAATATGGGAACAATACGAATTTGAAGTTTGCCAGTGAACGGATGGACAGATCGTGATAAAATTTACATATTCTTGGAGCTGATAACACCAGCATTCTTTTAAACCCAAACTCGAGAGCGCCAGCGTTAATACAGCGAAAGTTATTAAGTTGTGTGCAGTTGACGGTTAAAAACATTTCTAACACGGACGTTAGCGAAAAATCAAGCAAACGTGTTAATTGAGTAAAACAGCACCAGTTGACGAAATTCAAAAACAATTTTGTCATATGAAAGCTTAACACGAGCCTGATTGAATAATGATTATCTTAATTTTCCGTTTTGCGTAGTTTAGTCTGTAGGCATCGGTGAATGAATTGACCAAACATTCATGCTTTTATGTCTGCTGACCACAACTGACCAGACACAACCTTATCGATCAGCCTAATGAAAGTGCTAAACACATCCTTTCACATGGCGTAAAGTTTGTTGAAACTGAGCACCTTCATCAATTAAAAAATTATGTCAGACTTTTCTAGCAGCATTTTTTCGGTAAAACTTATTCGTACTGCATCTTTTTGCACATTCAACGAATATTAAAATCCTTACATCCTGATGAAGCTGAATGATAGTTCACACTGTGTGTCAGTTTTCATTAAAAAATTCTGTCGTCTTCATGTTAAAACCCTGCATCGAAGAAAGTGCTCTATTTTCTTTCAGAGGGCCTACTGACGACAACTGACCACTTAGGAAAGTAAAATATATGCTAAAATAAGTTGTGGAACATAAGGTTTTATACGGTATATCGTTTATTAAAATTGAACCAGAACTTCAACACGAAAATTACATTTGAAAATAGGTTGACTTTTTTGTGCAATTATTTATGAAACGGTCTGTATGCATTTTAATGTTGCCCACGATAATTGTTGGTTGCCCTTTCTTGTTAGTTGTTATTTGCCTCTTTGTTTCATGTCTACATCTGCAGATCGACATTAATTAGGGTGAATTTGCGTCAGATTTTGTTTTCATTATGCTGTTGATATGACAAATTACATTTGAAACGGGGGCGCTTCACCTCATTTAGGTAATTCTGCTGTTGGAATGACAGCGATGAACTCGAACTAGGTGACATGCCACGCGTAATTCACGCGCAATTACGGAGCACCCCAAACATCCGTGGTTAAGGACATTCTATTCCCTGTAGGAACGAATCTTGCGAAAAACTGGCGAATGTCAACTGCAGAATATCATGCTACAGTTCAGTCATATTTGCGGGATATTCGCTGGCGAAGTTCGCCGGCGACAATTCGCGCTCTATATGTCACCTTTTACTTTTGACTTTCTCTCTTATTTTCTTTAGTAATCCGCCTCTACAGCCGAGGCTCTATTCTCTCCCTCACCTCCTCACTATCCCCCACATATGGCTAATCTATCTAAGAAATAAGTGCAGACTATCATTCTTTGATAATGATAAGAATATAGAGAATCCGAATATATCAATTTTCATAACATCTCTTGACATTCAATAATTTACAACAATGACAAATATTTGAATAATATCATAGTATTTACTGCGACATTTATGGAAGATAAATACTTTTTTTAGTTTGAGCCTTCGTGAATTAAAAAAGATCCCTTTTTATCAGATCAGACTGAGTATACAATATATTTTCATGTGAAGGTAATATACGAACATTACTACTTACCACTAATTAGTTGCTACAATATCCACGATTTCGCCGGTTGGCGAAAAAT
This sequence comes from Prostheceraeus crozeri, assembly GCA_907163375.1. Taxonomy (NCBI): domain Eukaryota; kingdom Metazoa; phylum Platyhelminthes; order Polycladida; family Euryleptidae; genus Prostheceraeus; species Prostheceraeus crozeri. The sequence goes on along the minus strand of CAJQUW010001696.1, from coordinate 43,088 downwards.
CAGCTCGCATTAGTAAACAAATATCTACCAACTAATTATAGCAACTTTTTCGCCACCTGTCGGTTTTTAATTTTAAACATGTTTTTGGATAAATTATGACCATTTTCACATGCGGAGATAGTTTTTACACGAAAATGAACCTTTAAAAAAATTATCCAGAAAATCGCAACCTCGCCAGATAATCTGTTGATATTAGCAAGATGCGTTCCCACAGGGTTCTTCTACCCGCGTACATACGCGCTGCATTAAGAGTCAGAAATCACTTCATCTGATGCTGTTAAAACATGGGAAATGCTTATGAATAAGCGCGGGCGAGCGTCTATAGTTTGCGCGTCTTCTACGGTTAGTCTGCGCTGCGGCTTGAACCACGGATGAACCGCTAAGCATGTTCTGTCTTCCCTGAGCATGAAATTAAGGTCCTATCACATTGTTTAGCCTCTGATACATGCAGACACATGAGAGGGTCATGTGTATTTACGTGTGAATTACGCGTGATTGATCGTGGGATGTCACCTAGTGATGTTCGGGGTGTTCCGTAATTACACTAATCGACAGATCTTGCGGAAAATAGCCCTAACTTGTGGGAGACACTTGCGATTATGCTGAACTTTTCTCGTAAGACTTTCAAGATTTAGTATGCAAGATTTTCAGCATTTTTACAAGTCTGTTCAGATCATGAAGCAGATCAGTAAGATCAAGCGCAAGAACGTATAGATTATATTTGTAAGATGGATAAGACCGTATAGATTTTATGCAAGATCGCGGCCTCAAGATCTTATAGAAGGATTGTAGGAAAAATAGGCGCCTGGTAACCTACCGTTCCTCTAGCTAAAGCCGAATAGCTACAAAATACCACAAATTTCTCTTACTTCAGCCTTTCCTGCTACAGATGTTGAACAGTCCAATAAGTCAACTGACTCCGAAAACATACCGTTAAATATTTCAATCAGTATGACACAGGAATTCACTGACTATCGGTATATATAGATCATTGAAACTCATCACCACGCTGATACGAAACAAATACTTTCTTGAGGGCTTGTATAAATGAAAATTGACAAAAGTTGATAAAAATGAATGACAACTTCAAGCAACGTAACTTTGAAGCCAGTGGATAAGATACGCAACCGGACTCACTAACGAATTAGAGGCAATGCTAAGAAGTCTGAAAATGAACAAATTCAGAAACTCATGTTAGCTCATCCCATGTCTCCATGAAGTCCTTCAGAGATCCAAGTCGTAAAATTCACCATAGTGCATCCACTGAAAGTATTTGAATTGAGATTGTCAGGAAAAACGTATTGAAAGTCAAAGCATAATAATTAATGCACAGCATCACAAGATGGGATTCAGAACATCCTCACATACCAAGATGAATTCATAAAATAGTCCACTCTAGGCCTGCTGACAGATCTGAAAGTAGTAAATCATATTCAAAATTTGATAGCTATAATTTCAAGACACAATTAATCAAACTCACAATTGACCAAGTTTTCCATTTTAACTTCAGAGATTCATTTCGTAATTTCTGAAGACATACGGTATCAAAGGACGTGAGACGGATAAAGTGAAGTAATACCGAAAAACACCTGTATAATTATTGAATATTTGTTTACACATTAATGAGAATGAGTTTTGTATAATAGACATAATAACCTCAATTGAGCAGGTTCTGAAACGCATCATTAGCGTTTTTCTTCCCAATTTCATTTCAAAGCATGTATGGTCGAATTTATGACATTCAATTTACAACAATTTGACAAATAAAAATGAAGTTGTTAAAGGATAGATCAATCAAGATACGAATGATTTTCATCTTTCAATGCTACGTCTCGATTCGGTCCTCTCTTCCAAAACACATGTTGATTAATTGCCTTTTGAATAATTAAAATAATGAATTAAGATAACTTGATAAAAAGATAGCGGCATATAAACTTACGTTTCAAAATTGAAATGTTCGTGAAATCAGCTAAGACAAACCTTTTCCATGTACTGGCTATCCTTCGACTATACCCTACCACTTGCATTGTAGTCCTACTTAATAAAACTTGTGTTAACTAAATTAAGCCTATTCCAGAAAGTGTGATATTCTCGTTGCTGAATAAAGCATATAAAATAATAAGTAGAAAAACATAGCCTTCAACACAAAAAATATTTCTCACTTTTGTGCGTTGAAAGACTTATTTTAATTACAATTTAGGCCTATCTGTTGTGTCGGTGATGCTTCATTCTATTTTCAGCAATCTTGTGCGTCTTTCAGGGCAATAATCTTCTCGTGTTTATTTAACAGACTGAATGCAGTATACTACTTATAAAATTTGCAAGTAGAAGAATAATATACTATTTTATGGACAGCTCTGTAATACTGCATTATCTCATGTGATTCGAATGTCAGACATTTTCAATAAAGAACACGATAAATCCATTTGTCTGTGCATCAATCACATACATAGGTGTAGTAACCATCAAACTGCATGCCAACCATCCAGAAATAAAGAGAATATATGACCTCCTCTACCAGAATGTCAAATTCCCGTATCGGTTGGCATCAAGCAGAGAATTTGACGACAGTCTGTCTTGATTTCTGGCTAGTTATCAGTTCACTAGTGACCGCATAATTGTGCTAATCCCACTAGTTGTTCAACTTTAGCATGTTCTGCTTTTTTGACTTATAAACGATCACGAGTAATTAATAATTAGCGATTAATTTTCCGCTTATTTAGCAACTTGAGGAATTTTTGAATGGATGGCTTAGAATTTGCTTTTACTTTACATGGATTTATTTGCTACTCACGCCTGAATTCGATGATGACTACTCTGAAATATCAAAATCCAAGATGGAATATTATCCTCAACAGGAATACACGGCGGTAGCTTTCTTCCATCACGAAGACGAAGACACAGACGATTCAACGTAGCAAAGTGCGTCAAAGTAACAAAGTTAAAAAAAACAAGCTAATGACTAGTTAATTTTCAATAGGTACAAAATATGATTTAAAAGAAAATTTTTATATCCTAAAATGTCTAAAAATTTTAAAAATACTTACTAGAAGGACAAACAACGCTTCTCCTCATGTGTAATGAATTGGCGAGTAAGTCGTTCTGTTCAAAATTATGTTTATCACTTATATATTGAAAAGATCCTATTTAACAGTCTGCCCATTCAGATGATAAGAGGACAGGTATGTTTCCAATCAAAATACCAGATCTAGCTAATAACACAGCGGGATTACGCTTTCTAAAATCTACCAGATGTGTAAGAGAATTAATATCAGTTCCTTAAGCTAAAACGTGAAATAGAATTGTACAAAATATGCATACAAATTATTTGACTATTTTTAATGTCGAGGTCATCAACAAGAACTTGGTCAGGACGATCGCGTTTCGACCGCTTAATCCTGGACGCTCAAACCCGACCAAGCGCTGTCCTGTACATTTAAGATGCACAGCCTCAAAAATTACATTTATAATAGAGAAAGATTAGCATCTATCAAAAAAATAGGGTCACTATTGACTGAAATGCACCTCAGGCATTTGAAAGAAGGACAGAGACACAAACACTGTGGAAATCGGGAACTCAACTGCTGACACACGCCAGGACATCACGTTAAGTTAAAGACGTTGTTGGGCTCGCTTTCATCAATCATGCGCTAATCGTTATCTTGAGCCAACACTAAGTCAGCAATGTAGTTACAATGATTACAAACATCAAGATAAATTAGAGTGAAATCAAACTTAGGAGTAAATTATGAATGAGATGACATCTATACTTAGTGTGCCTCGCAAAGTATCAGAATAATGAGCAAGCCTCCTGGAGCGCCGTTTAGGACTACTACATTTAGAGCACGTGACACGGGAATTCCATTTGGAATCCCCCAAGAATTTTTAGAGCCAATTCACCGTAAACATCACAATGCACACCTCTGCATGATGAGCTTCTGAGGTAGATTAAATATCATTCATAACAATTATGTGCAAGTGCAAGGCTTGAAACTGTGTATATCAATAATCCAATGATAATTCAAGCAGCCGATTTCAAGATTCAACGAATAAATAATTTCAAACAGATATTTTCATTTACAGATTTGAAACTTGGTTAACATCTAGCTCAAACACAGCATCAGACATTGGGAAATTCATCAGCATCGATACGCGTAACATCATGGAAGCAGGCATAGGCCAATGTTCCAGTCTGAGTTATGGCATGTTGCTCATTGCTAGGTGCATGTTGTTTGATATGAATAAACCAATTAGTATGCATGAATATACTGTATATGTGTGTTTAGCATAAATAACCAAAGTCGCATCTCCTACACACACAAGGAGGAACGTGTCTGAATAGCAGCGCTTGAAGTTGTCGATTGACTGTCCTGCTCAAGTCATGATGCAGGATCCAGCACACGACAACTTTCGATAAAAACATCTTGAGGTTTTGCTGATAATCTTGTGCACGACAGGCACAAGAAATGGGATTATATCTTACGATCGTAAGATTTTTGGCAGATTCGCAAGTATTTCGCAAGATTTTCTATTAGTATACGCGTGGCAGTCACCTAGTGAGTTTATAAGTTAAGAAAATTCCCCAGATTTCCCTTAATGAGATGCTGGAAAATTTGAATAACCGCGCAATTACAAGTTGGAAATTTAAGTAAAATCAGCATTTAAATAAAATCTCAGAATAACACTATAGGGCCTATCCTTTCTAAAGATTGTATATTTTACTCAAATCTCTTATATCAGCACGTAAAGTCTTCCTGCACGTCATGCAAACTTCTCTTTGTGGAATCCGCCAACAGATATGGGACTGCACTTATACAGAATTGCACTATTACGTTCTTGTGAGGTCAATGGAATCTAAAAGATAAACTTTTCATTTATTTATTGTAAGAGCTTATCCTATGTCAGTCCCACAGCTGGCAAATTAACTCACCGGTTGGTACAAGAACCCTTTTCATGAAGGTTATCTCCAGAAGGTATTGGATATAGTATTCAAGAAAACCGGTCAGTTGACGAACCAATTAAGGTTTAGTGGATACTCAAGTAATTTAGCGTCAAACGGTTCAAATTAATGGATGTGCCTATATTAACGATAAAGGAGCCTCAGGCATATGCCACATCTTTATTCTTCCATTTTTCTTGATCCTTTTCCATACAATTAACTTGCAACAATCATAGAAAAGTTGGTAAAAATGAATAGAGCAGATTGTGAAGACTGGAAGAATTTTGACTCAAAAGTCAGCAGATGGAAGATTGGCCAATTGGAAGCAGCACATTACGTCCATGACCGCTGTACCGCCTGAGGATGATTATGTCCATCTCTGTAAACTCATTGTGACCGGTTTCGAATAATATCTGAACACTCATATTGTCTCCTTCAGTGATGCATCACTTGACACTCAAGAACAGTTGACGAATGCTTTTCATAGATCTCTATATATTTAGGAAACATCATTGTTCTGTTGTGACACTATTTCTACAGCAAAATAAAAATTTTGAATATCGATATCTATGATTTTTTCGAAAACAGCTCAATCGAGATTTTCTGGACACAGTTGATTATGATAATTAACTCTCAAATATCCTCCATGCTAAATTTACTCTGGCAAAATTCAATTTTCACGACCTTCAATTCAGTTGCTTTCATTTTTCTGTGTGTAATCTTCTAGTGACGATGGAAGGGCGCTGCTATCACCACTAGGTGACATGCCACGCGTAGTTACGGAACACCCAAACATCCGTGGTTAAAGACATTCTATTCTTCTACCCGCGTGCATACGCGCTGCACTAAGAGTCAGAAATCACTTGATCTGATGCTGTTAAAATATGGGAAATGTTTATGAATACGCGCGGGCGAGCGTTTATAGTTTGCGCGTCGTCTACGGTTGTCTGCGCTGCCGCTTGAACCACGGATGAACCGCTACGCATGTTCTGTCTACCCTGAGCATGAAATTGAGGTCCTATCACATTGTTAAGCCCCTCTTAAAAGCAATCACTTAAAATTACTACGAAGTGGAGACACTGAATATTTCTACATCGTAAACTATAGGGCACTAACAATAGGCACGAAGCCGAAATTTCGTGCCAGTTAGCACCTAGTTAGTGCCTTTCTAGTGCCTCGAGGCACCAGTAGGCGCCACTAGGCACTAATAGGCACCAAACCAGATATTTGCTTATCCAATGAAATCGAAGGAAAAATCAATGGGCACGAACTTGGCACTATGAACTTCGTGCCTTGTGTTGGTTGGAATCGATGCCTTAATTTCGTGCCTATTTCAAGAAATATTTCGTGACCTAGAGTTTACAGTGTACAGTGCAGTGCTTCAAAGACTCGAAATCATGAACTCCAACAGAATATGAGCAAAGATGAATTGCTTCTGATATGAGGAGGAACTTGGCTGATATTTGTGTCGGCGAAGTTTTGATAAAAGAACTGTGACTGTTTATTCAAAATTATTGAAAATCAAAATTATACAAACATATGCAGACATTAATGAGGTCTGAAACTATTGAAGAATGATTATTTCCGCAATAATATGTTGTCGAAGAAGAGAATAACAAAACTGCCACAACCAATTGCTGATGTCCATTTTGTCAATGTTATATTTTTCCGTACTGCTAGGTGCGTGAGATTTCAAAGTTTTCTGTGAACCAGTCACAAGTTTCTTTGAGAGCTGAAATGAAAAAATACAAATATATAAAGGAAGAATTATTGTTAAAAGTGAAAGACTGTTTCTCAACTCTCAACGCGGCTCCCTTGATTAGTATTTACTTATCACTTGGGTTGTGCGCGGTGCACTGGTTCTTTTGTGAGAATCGGGTTTTGGCCCGGTGAACCGAAACGTTCGAAAGTTGATCAAATTGGCATTTCGCGGTGCAGTTTCACTCATTAATAATAAAAAAATTTCTACAAATCTTAGTCGCAACAGATGTACAAGAATGCAACACAATATGATTCATCAAACTACCGTGGAAGAACATTATTCAATTACATTTGTCAATTCAATTCATTTTGAACTTTAAATTTCTAGTGATGAAATTGAAGCACTTTGAAAATCAAGGCTATATCGGTAAATTACTGATGCATTTCCTGATGACGAGAAATTATGTGAAAAAGTGACGAAAATATATGATTCAAGCTCGTGATAAATCAGTTTGTGGCCGCAAAATCTCATTTCTCGCGGAGACCTATAGGTCTCCTATAGCTATACCTAGACCTAGACCTAGACCTATAGGTCTCCTATACCTATAGGTATCTCGGAATTCATAGTGAATATGTCATAGTCCATCTCATATTCTCATAGGAATCTCAACAGTCAATTCAATTTCAATATATATCCAGCGGTATGTCCGGAGGATTTTTTCGTGTGAGATGGAAGCATTACATCATCACAGCTAGACTACTAGTCCGGGAGCTAGCGTGAAGTTGTGCAGGGAACGAGGTAGTACATAAAACTTTCACATAGCATAGTACACCTCTAGACCTACTGCAAAACTTCGCGTCTGCCGGATCAGATCATTTGCTTTTCAGAAATAGAGAGGATAACACAATCCTATGTATTTCCAGTGGTAAAATCGTGACATTTAAGGTGTTGACTCCATTTTTTCGAATTTTTGCTCATAAAAGTTACACAAATTGGTATTTTGTTGAACTGGTTATTATAGAAATCATCTACAGATCATGATCTTTCAAATGAGGTATCATTCAGTGACAGAGGATGAAGTAAAGTGTACAAACAGACACTTTTCGTTAAAGTATATCAACAATTTTCCTGAAATTTCTATATTAAAATTTGCAGTTACACCAACGAAAAGTGTCTGTTTGTACACTTTACTTCATCCTCTGTCACTCAATGATACCTCATTTGAAAGATCATGATCTGTAGATGATTTCTATAATAACCAGTTCAACAAAATACCAATTTGTGTAACTTTTATGAGCAAAAATTCGAAAAAATGGAGTCAACACCTTAAATGTCACAATTTTACCACTGGAAATACATAGGATTGTGTTATCCTCTCTATTTCTGAAAAGCAAATGATCTGATCCGGCAGACGCGAAGTTTTGCAGTAGGTCTAGAGGTGTACTATGCTATGTGAAAGTTTTATGTACTACCTCGGTCCCTGCACAACTTCACGCTGGCTCCCGGACTATACCTGAAAGCGAGTAATGTCTAGATGTCAACCTTCCTGCATAGTAATTGTAGATTGCGGTGATTGTGTTTCGATCTTTCCTGCTTTTCCGATATTATTTTCTTTATGATTTAGAAAAAGTGTCAATGATAAGCTCTGCTCTGCCATGTGCTGCACCTGCACATGCTTTTTAAAATAAACAATTATAGCGAGGACGTTTCGTCCGCAATGACTAAGTAATTTAGTCAATGAAGTGTTTGCCATTTTCTGGTTGCGGTTAAGTATGATGAGAGTCACTGTTGCAGGTTATGTCAAATAAAATTTATAGAAGCCTTATTTTCGTTGAATTTTCTTTGTACCTTATGCAATTTGCATAGAATTCTGAACATTTAGAACAGAATCTACCTTTCAGATCTTGAAGTTTTTATCAACTATCAGCCTAGAACGAAAAAGAAATTGTATTTCGGCTACACTTGAGTGTATAACTTATAAAATTTTCGGTGCACTTGTGCAAGCTAGCGCGTAGCCCTACTTATCACAGAAATACGACGCTCAGCATAATTTGTTTACATTGTCATAATTGAAGGCAATCATTCGTCGTGATCACAAGGCTAACGGTACGATGGAGGCTTCCTTTTGATCGAGAATGGTTCGCATCGTCACCTTGTCAATGCATTTTGTAAAGATGCACACGGTGATCATCATTTCCCCTGCACATTTGCAATCTGACACATTGCTAGAAAATGCTATGACACATCACTAGGTGTCATGCCACGCGTAATTACGGAGCACCCCAAACATCCGTGGTTAAAGACATTTTATTCTTGTACGCGCGTACATACGAGCTGCACCAAGAGTCAGAAATCACGTGATCTGATGCTGTTAAAACATGGGGAATGTTTATGAATACGCTCAGGTTGCGCGTCGTCTACGATTGTCTGCGTTGCCGCTTGAATCACGGATGAATCGCTCAGCATGTTGTGTCTTCCTTGAGCATGAAATTGAGGTCCCATCACATTGTCTAGCATCTGATACATACAGACGCATGAGACGCAAAGTCTATATAACAGGACTTCCAAGAGATGTTGCGGTAATGTCACGCGTACATAGTTACGGATGTTCAAGGTCATGTGTGATTACGCGTAATTGAGCGTGGCATGTCACCTAGTGATATTTTCCTAATTTTGTTTTCTGCGCATTTCTGAGTCCAATCCAAGTTCTTATATCAAATTTGACGCATAGGAGCAGAAAAACGTGACTATCAGAACAAAGACTGCATCACGACTCACTATATCTATGGTGCATCTATTTATCTAAATGATCAGTTAATGTCATTTTTCTGCATAACATGACTAAAGTAGTATCAAACATATAAGTATAATTTACATGTAATTTCAAAAATCTCTATTTGAGTTGTGCAGCATAACTTAGCTTTCTCAACGGTATCAAACAAACTCCCAAGATTGTCATGACGCTTTCATACGACAACTGATCAAAATATCGCTTATCAAAGTCATCTACCATCAATTTTCAATACGAACTCAAAGACAATTTCCTTGAAAAAATTGTGGAATTAAAATGTTAAACTCACAGAATTAAATATTTTGTTTATCTGCTTCGGTTTGCTAGAAGTGTGATTAATATGAAATCGACGACACATTGAGGAACATATTAAGTGGGCAAAAAGAAAGTCCTAATACTTTACAGAGATAGGAAAAAAGTCGTGCGTCGCTTGGGGATTAATGTGAGTTCCAACAAAGTGCTTCGATTGTCAAAATTCCTTCATATTCGAAGAATTCAGATCATTGCCTACAAGCTTTCCCCATAATGTTGGCCCTTCTGATCATTATTTAAAAAAGTATAGCAGGCGTACGAAAATTAATTCACTTGATGATTCCACCATTATCTTCTTAGCATTCCTTGCTGTATAGTGCATACATTGAATCGAATGTTAGCCAGGCGATGTGTGTTTTGGTGTGTGCGAAGTGATATCACAACACGCACGCACCTCTCAAGGGCTCTACTGTCCTCTACTGTCCTCTGCTGACAGCTTATTGTTTGCAATTTCCAATAGAAAGCGATACACGAATTATCCATTCGAGAAGGAGCAAGTTGTCAAATTCTGTGATGTGCCATTTCGATATTAAGGCTACATATAACCCTTCCTTTCTAGGAAACCGAAGCGCGCGCAGATGAATCTAATTCTGTGGTTGAATTGCTATCTACAGGAACAAGATGACCACGTTGTCAAAGCTGGATTAGTAGGAATATGAAAGTAGCACACCCCGCCCTCCCAGTAAATCAATCTTAAATCTACCAGTAGGGTTAAGGCTGAGTATAAAAACATAGTGATAAAATCGCGCATAACATCGCTCTGTGACACACGAACCTACAACTTGCTTGCTTCATTCATTTGATTATTCTTTAAGATCTGGTGGCATCAGTGAAAGACTAATGAACGCTACATAGTCTTCTGTTGGAATGAGTCTCCTAGATCGAGAGGATGTTTGATCTCAGCTCCTATGAGCAAATCGCAATGTCACTGTCATTTGACGTTAAAATTCTAGGATAATAAGGTCGATTTGACGAGCAATCAGCTTCAGATTACACGTCATCCAGAGCAGCTGAAGGCTGTCACATTGTAAGTCCTTGTAAGTCAAACGTGAGCATAGGGTAACCTGTCGACTTCAATGTCCATTTTTCCAATTTTCACTTAGACATCAACTTTTACTTCAGTGTCATTTCATTCTGAGTGCCATAACTTGAGTGGACTTGCCATAGAGTAAGAATATGTAGGTAGAGTGTCGACTCAAACAAGTATCTGTATACAGTGAAGAGTTTTATATCATAAGATTCAGTTTTTTGCGGGGATTACGTTCCCGTGGTCCAAAAAATTATTTGAGCACTTTTGAAAATTTCCAAAATTTGTCAATTTATATACTACCGAGATGACGTCCTCTTTATTTAAGTAGTATGCAGCAAGTTGGATATCAAAAGGAATGAATATTTGCTAATAAGCATCCTAAGGCGGAAATCAAGCTGATTATCACGAGAATTTCATGAATTGTATTATAATGAAAGTCTCCATGAAAAAGTCGCGATATTATTCGTGCTTTCTTGGCTGAAATTTCAGGTTTTTAATTCAATTTTCACAGGCATGATTGTGTGATTCACTAAATTCATGTTTCATATCTGGAATCTGATGAGTGATGTGGACCCATTTACATCTTTCAAAGTTAAATGAAGTCACTGTCTTTGATTATGTGGTTTTGCTGTGCCAGTGGCAGGTTGCCTGTGATATGATCACGCATAAGAAAATACTTTTGAGGATCAGCATGAAAGTAATAGGAACTCATCGAATTGCTAATTTAACAAACACTAAATCTCCAAGGCTGTCATGGGAATCTGTGAAATTCCATCATTCATTCCTTCTGCATTGCAATCATGATCAGTCAATGCCGTTGTAATTTCTCCGAAACTGCAAAAATTTGCATATCTCACATTTGGTATCAATACCCAACTGTGTTTAACTTAAGTTCATTTAATAAAATGGAAAGTGTATACACATTGGGGATTTAATAAATGCGGAGTTACCACTCTACCTAATATTCCTACTCTATGTTACTTGCACAATCAAAGGTTGAAAAGACATTGAAATTTAGATTGAAATAATTTGGAAACTGTGCTATTCATGCTATCTGCTGTAGAAATGGGAAATCCTTGACGGAGCCAATAGTCTGGTAGCATGATTCGTCTGTGAGAGGCATCAATCTAGTTGGACACCTCATGAAAAGGAACTAGACCTCATTCCTGAACGACGCTTGTCGGATCATAACAGGTTGCACGCACCCAACTCCTCTCCAGCAAGTACATCCACTTGCAGGGATAAAACCCCCTGGGTACAGAAGAATAGATTATTATTTATTATTATTGGGTGACAATTATTGCTGAAGGCCGTTGATGACAGAAGACACCAACTGCACGCAGCAACCTCTGCACCATCAAGTCACGACGCAGTTTCCTTAGAACCACACCAAGCCTCAGTTACACAGGCCAAACTACTGCGCGTCAACGAACTCCCGTACTGCGTATGGAAGACGCTTAACCGCCTTCGAAGTGGAGTGGTCTTTGTGCAGTAACGAGGAAAATGGAACATAAACGAAGTGATTATTAGTAAGGTGATTTTAACATTAATGATGGCTGAACTTACCTTGAGCCATTGGAGTGAACTTGAAATCCGGGCGATATTTGCGCAGTTTAGCAATAGATGCGGTCTTTTTGAACTGACCATCAGCTTTTGAGGTGTCGCAAATTAATTCACCTTTGTAGTCCATTGCTTCCGCAATCATTTCTGCTGCTTCCTTGATTGAAATCTCTTCATCTTCATCGACTGCAAGAAGGATTAGAGCAACATTTTGATAATATATCGAATCTTTGAAGCATGAAATCGCTTTCCAATTACACAAAATGCCAAATGTCCTGAAGTTGTGAATTTAAAAGTTTTCATAGACTTCAAAGAGTCTCAAATGTTCACTATAATATGCCGAAGGGGTATCTTGATGTCGAAAAACGTAAAAGCTCGAATCTCCGGAGGAAATACAACCCTGAAAAACTCAATTATTTAAGCAGGATTTTGATGGAAGTTTTGTTCAATTATGAAATATATTGCAAGTCTTGCTGTTGAATGTAAAATAAAGATGTTCGTTATTATTCTTTTTATTTTGCATAGCTTGAGAATGGATTGATAACTCCGAAATATCGTTCCAACCACAGAATTAAATATTTTGTTTATCTGCTTCGGTTTGCTAGAAGTGTGATTAATACGAAATAGACGACACATTGAGGAACCTATTAGGTGGGCAAAAAGGAAGTCCTAATACCTTACACAGATAGGAAAAAGTCGTGCGTCGCTTGCGGATTAATGTGAATTCCAGCAAAGTGGTTCGATTGCCAAAATTCCTTCAGATTCGAAGAATTCAGATCATTGCCCACAAGTTTTCTACATAATGTTGGCCCTTCCGATCATTATTAAAGAAAGCAGCAGGCGTACGAAAATTAGTTCACCTGATGATCCTCTCCTCGGCATTGCTCACTGTATAGTGCATACATTGAATCGAATGTTAGCCAGGCGATGTGTGTTTTGGTGTGTGCGAAGTGATATCACAGCACACACGCATCTCTCACTGGCTCTACCGTCCTCTGCTGACAGCTTATTGTTTGCCATTTCCAATAGCAAGCGATACACGAATTATCCATTCGAGAAGGAGCAAGTTGTCTAATTCTGTGATGTGCCATTTCGATATTAAGGCTACATATAACCCTTCCTTTCTAGGAAACCGAAGCGCGCGCAGATGAATCTAATTCTGTGGTTCCAACAATGATAACAACAATTCCAGCGAATACTTTCATTTAACATTTGGCAGCAAAGTTTATTTTCAGGTGCAACGCTGGACTGACAAGCATTGTACAAAATCTACACTTTACGGAATGGAAATCACAATTGACAAATGGCATACTACACTGAACCACAGAACAATCAAATGTAATCAGAAAATCAATATAGACGATGACAGGCTTATTGAAGTTGATCACTAATGCTCAGATGGAATAATGAAAAGCACGATAATAGCAGACTCAATATAATACTGAAAGTGGACAGTTTGAATACAAATTAAAGTATAAATGAAAGTCAACATAAAATAAAGTTATAGAAAATGAAATTGAACGTATAACATGAAGTGAAAATAATAAATATATAAATGTTGAAAAAACTGAACCTTCATTGTGTCCGTATTGATTTTCTGATTACATTTGCTTGTTCTGTGGTTCAGTGTAGTATGCCTTTTGTGAATTGTGATTTCCATTCCGTAAAGTGTAGATTTTGTACAATGTCTGTCAGTCCAGCGTTGCACCTGAAAGAGAGTTGGCCGAAACATGTCGTGCAATAAAAGTTCAAACACAGGTAGCCTTCGACAATACCTGGCACTTCAAAGAAACCAACACCGGTGTTTATACTCCAAATTCGGCATACTCTCCAAAGCGATATCGCTTGGCTGCAATGAGGTCACTTTTCAGCCGCGTTTTGAAAATTAATTCTAATATCAGCAATTATCACAAGTATGCAAGTACTATCACTATTGTTTTTCAAAAAAATGGTTTCACGAATAATGAGATAATTCGTATTCGGAAAGAAATTGAGGCGAGACATGAAAACCGGACTCCCAACCACACTGAGAATGATAGATATGACACACGTACAATTAATTGGAGCTTTCCCTTCATTGCTGAAGGAGAAAATACTTTAAGAAAACATATAAAAGATATCAACAAAATTATTTCTCCTAGTGTGAAAATTCGCCCTGTATTCCTGACTCTAAAGACCAGTATGTTCTTTGCTAACAAAGACAAAGTGCCTGCCAAGCTCAAGTCAAACATTGTCTACAAGTACTCTTGTGAGCACTGTGACAAGTGCTACATCGGCAGCTCGGTCAGGCATTTCATTACTAGGATGAATTAACACTTGAAATGCTACCCAACGCCTTCTGAAATTAGCTTGCATGTTCATCCTCCTCACAAAGTTAATTTCAAGGTCATTTCTCAGACGAGGTACCCAAGACATCTAGAATATATTCTATTAAAGAAATCGAACAATAGTCTGATGAATGAACGGGAAAGCTCCATGAATCTATGCCTAAATTTGCAGAACTGTAAATAGAATTGATTTTATTTCATTATTCTTTGTATCTTTGACTGTTGTGAATGACCTTGATTTTAGCGTTGAAATGTGATCACACCATCCGATGTAACCACGAATTTTATATTTAAGAGAATTTTATCCTGTACATATCTTTGTTCATCTGAGGATGGTTTTGTAAAGCTGAAACATGTTGTGCGCCTGAACACGGATTGTTTTCAATTCTTTTCGATTTTCGATACTGTGGCTTTATTTTTCATATACAAAATTTGCAAGGGATCAAACTTTTCCGTCCAACAAAGCTTACAATAGATATCACAAACAACCCTGAAATCGGGATATGCCTACAAATTATCTATCATTATATCTACATGAATTTTGAATTATACCTTCAGACTGGCGCACTTTCTGTCATTCGCTTGATGTTTTCGTTTCTCTCCTGCTGTCACACACGTGTACGTTGACTCGCTCCATGAATGAAATCAGAAGTGAGTGCAACAGTGATATCAACAGCAGCTGCCTTTCCCAGTGACCAGTTGAATCAATAATGGAAGATGAACATGATTTCCGAATAAAGCGACGTATTGAGCAAAACAGCAAGCAATATCCATCGGATTCTATATATGAAATTGAAAGCAATTTATAATCCCAAAATCCCCTTCCGGTACAAAACAAATTTTGATAGATAATCCGATGGATTTGAAGCACTGTGTTCCCGGTACAATTCTATATATGAAATTGAAAGCAAGTAGGTTAATTCTCCGAACGTTTTCGGCCATTATTTTCAGGGAGTTACATGGCAATGACAAGTCACGAAGTGCGAGCGCATGATAAAACAGTGTTCAACACATCAATCGATACTACCTCTACGCTACCAAATATTTTACAAGTTACGACTACTGTTAAATTATTAAGTAATGTCAAACAAGAAGTCAAATAATCGAAGTCAATACAAATGGTAATGCATGCATAGAAGCAGGAATACTGATGAAAGATTAAAAAGATAGTGCTAAAGTCATAACATAATCCTTCTGCCAGCAGAGCACTGACTTCTCTCTTTGAATGTGTAGGGCTTCCATGATCTTGAGCTCTTTGAAGGTCTTGACTTTCCGGAGGATCCTGAAAGCCTCTTTGGGATCCGGAGGTGTCTTGGAGCACTTCACAAGATGCTTGGTGATGGAGGAGCCAATATCTTTCTTCTTTCCATCTATGAGCCACTTCGGGATATGCTCTTTCATCCTGTCTCCAAGACGCCTTTGTGTCCTGCCAATATAGCTGTCACTACAGCCACACGAGAATTTGTATACGACGTTGGGGGCGGCAGATGACGGCAAGGGGTCTTTGACAGTCTTAGTCAGAGCCTTGACTGTGTGATATCGAATCACAACTTCTGCGGCTTGGAATGCATTCATCACTGCAAGTCGGATTCTCCTTTTCTGTAGAGCAGATGGTTTGAACCAATTTTACAAAAACAATTTGACTTCTTGTCTGACATTACTTATTAATTTAACAGTAGTAATAACTTGTAAAATATTTGGTAGCGTAGAGGTAGTATTGATTGATGTGTTGAACACTGTTTTATCATGCACTCGCACTTCGTGACTTGTCATTGCCATGTAACTCCCTGAAAATAATGGCCGAAAACGTTCGGAGAATTAACCTACTTGCTTTCAATTTCATGTACAGAATTGTACCGGGAACAGAGTGCTTCAAATCCATCGGATTATCTATCTAATTTGTTTTGTACCGGAAGCGGATTTTGGGATTATAAAAAGACATTGTCAGTGCATGGAGTAAGCTAAATACGGACCGGGGAGTACCTCGTTCAGTAAGCGGCTCATGTAGCGGCTGTCATTCTATTAATGCGTGAAGTAATGGAATCGAATATGATATCAGATTGACAATAGCTCAGCACGGCCACAAATTCTGGGTAGCGAATGATATCAGCAGATACTCACTTTACATACCAAATTGTGAATTAACCCCTCTGAGACCAATGCGTGCAAGTCATACATTGTTCAAAGTCACCACGATTGGAAAGATAGATGTACATGTAGATAGAATAATTGAATATTGAGTTGCATCCTCAGTTGAAAAATTGAAACAGACCCGAATGACCCCTATTTCATCCAATATCAGGAATCATCAGCACGCCTAGTTTAAATCTCTCAACATAGGCACAACTCCCTATTTAAAGTTGCAGCCATGCCTGGGTTAATTTCAGATTCGCAATTAGCAAGTTACTGAAATTGCGAAGGACATTAATGAACATAACTTTAAACATACAACTGGCAAATCGCCAAAGTTAGTGCGCCCGTGATAATTCAGTGTGACAATTAGTGCTCCTATGACAATTCAGTGTGACAATTAGTGCTCCTACGACAATTCAGTGTGACAATTAGTGTTCCTGTGACATTTCAGTGTGACAATTAGCGCGCCTGCGACATTTCAGTGTGACAATTAGTGTTCCTATGACATTTCAGTGTGACAATTAGTGTTCCTATGACAATTCAGTGTGACAATTAGTGTTCCTGTGACATTTCAGTGTGACAATTAGCGCGCCTGCGACATTTCAGTGTGACAATTAGTGTTCCTATGACATTTCAGTGTGACAATTAGTGTTCCTGTGACAATTCAGTGTGACAACTAGTGCTCCTACGACAATTCAGTGTGACAATTAGTGCTCCTACAACAATTCAGTGTGACAATTAGTGCTCCCACGACAATTCAATGTGACAATTAGTGCTCCTATGACATTTCAGTGTGACAATTAGTGCTCCTACGACATTTCAGTGTGACAATTAGTGCGCCTGCGATATTTCAGTGTGACAATTAGTGCTCATGCGACAATTCAGTGTGACAATTAGTGCTCCCACGACAATTCAGTGTGACAATTAGTGTTCCTATGACATTTCAGTGTGACAAGTTGTGCGCTTGTGGAAAGATAGAGTGCCGACTGTGTCAGTGGAGCACATTTTAATTGCGCGTAGAACCAATCATGGCGACTTCCGACAATGTCGTATAAATGTCGAGGAGTAGCAGCCTGTCAGTTGATGCTTACCTGAAAGGATTAACGGATCGATCTCTTCATATTCTCGCAATGCCCAAATTATCAGACGCGCTACATCAAGAGAGTAAATGAATTGTCGTCGCGGTTTACCGGTTCCCCAGATGTTGAAGTTGGTGTTGTTTTCTGGAAACGACAAATATGCATTGCAATTAAGCATTGAAGCGCTGTATAATTTGAAACTGAAATGATTACAGTGAAGACTTCATGCAAGTTTGGCAATTCCCCTATTACATAATAATAATAAGATAATAATAAGATAACTTTATTGGTCCACATACGATTAGATTCGGTAGACGCATCACAATTCAAAGAGATAAAATCTATAAAATGATAAAAATATACATCAAGGTACACATTACAACGCAAATACTATTTACAAAATTTGATAAATGAAGATTTGTAGCGTAAAGTCCGAGCAAAGGGCTTGCGTAGAGGACAAATACTACGACTGCATCGGGTACGAGAATTGAAGCATTCCTGCAGAGGATGGTTGTCGTCAATCACAATTTTCTGAAAAAGTGACTCACAGGAACGGTTCATGGTACTCAAAACGTCCGGATGAATCTGCTCACCAATCATCTTTGCGGCTCTCTTTTCAATTCGAACGATTTTGTCAGTGAGGTATTTTGGGGCGTTAATAAAAACTGGACAACAGTAAAGTAAAATAGATCTCACAAAGGCAAAGTACGTTCTACGAATCAAATGTGATGGACAGCCAAATCGTCTCAAATTCGCTAGAACAAATAATCTCTGCGAAGCATGACACACAGTCTTAGTGATATGGATGTTCCATTTCAGATTGTCACAGAAATGGACGCCGAGAATCTTTATGGACGATGCAGTTTTTAAGATATCACCACTGCTAGTTTTGATGGGCTCCACTGATAGATTTTTCCGCGTAATCACATTCATAACGGCACATTTGGAGTAGTTGATGGGAAGACCAATGGAGTTAGACCAAGAAACGATATTGTCGTATTCGGATTGTAGCGAATCTTCCTCGGCTGATCGCAAACAGTGCAGTAATGTTAAATCATCAGCGTACATCACGATTGATGAGTTGGTATGAAGCGCTGAGTATTTGCTAACCGCCATACAAAAAATCAGCGGACCAAGTATGCTGCCCTGTGGAACACCCGACGGGGCAGAGTAGGAGCTCGAGATTGAAGTGTGCAATTTGACAGACTGCTGCCTACCGCTAAGAAAATCCTCCATCCATGAAATTACAGGCAAAGGGATGCCGAATTCTCTACACGATTTGATTGCAGTTTGATGAGGCAATAAATCAAACGCCTTCGCGAAATCGATCGTCAGGACTCTAGCTGCACCAGAGTGGCCATCCAGGTATTGCAACATGCGGTTATAAAGAAGAGTCGTTGCCAATTCTTTCACGAATACGAGGTGCAATCCATTTGTTAGCAACGACCTTTTCCAAGCACTTGGAGAGAATGGAGAGGTTGGATATCGGACGGTACTGATTCACTTCCTTTGGATGGGAACATTTTGGGATCGGAGTGATATGGGACTTCTTAAAGCAATGAGGAACATGACCTTCTTCCATACTTTGATTGAAGAGCTTGGTGATTGCGGGACCGAGAAGATGTGCAAAGTCCCGATAAATCCAGAAAGGAAGAGCATCCGGTCCTGGACTCTTCCTCTTCAGCCCTTTCAAGGTCGATGTCACTTCAAACAGGTCAATTTTTGACACAGGTTGATGGTCTTGTTGAAGTTCAAAGATGTCGTTGCTTGTGACAGGATTTTGGGAGTTCTCGTATACAGACGAGAAATAGTTGGCGAAGTCTTGAGCAGTAAAGCGATATTTGGTATCCTCTTTAACATTATAACCACCGACACTCTTAACGGCACTCCAGATCGTACGGGAGTTGCGAGTCGAAATTGCAGTATCGATGAGTTTTCGTTTAAGAAGTTTCCCATGCCGAATGATTTCTTCACGCAAGCGATGATATTTAGCCAATTTGCCTTGCTTATAAGTCCTATCGCGATCGTCGACCAAACGCTTAAAGGAAGGTCTGATCCAAGGTGGATCAGACGGACGAATGCGTATAGTGCGCGTGGGAAAACATGAATGAAATAATGCCAAGAGACAGGATTGGAAAAGTGAAGCAGCTTCGTTAACACATTCCTGAGACGAAATGAGTTCCAACCAGTCGTACTGATGAATTGCCTCATAAAACCTGGCTTTGTTGTAGTCAGACATGTTGAAAACTGACCTTTTCTCGCACGGAACACGAGAGATGCTTCTAGTCCACAAAATTAGAGCGTGATCCGATCTGGCAATAGGACTGAAGTGTTGGGGAGAATCATGGCATTCAATGTTAGTAAATAGCTGGTCAAGGATGTTATTCCCTCTTGTCGGGAAATCAATCAGTGCCTTGGTGCCTGTCAGCTGTTCTATCTCCTCTGTATAAAGACGAAGGTCATTCTTAAACAGAATTGACAGGTCTTTATTCTTAAACAGTAACACTACTTCAGTACCATTGTTTCTACGTTTGTAGCTTTCTATTGGACTAAATTTCTCTTTTGATGACTGATTGACTTTAACGTGTGCTTTTATATTTAAACCACTGACGAAGAAGACATTGTCTTTGAAATTGAAATTTGGTATGTTAATCGTAAATAAAGGATGATAGAATGAAGCGAAGTTCTCCGAAGCGCCTGGGCTCGATATGTTACGATATATCGCATAAATACACGCTAGTAAATAGTTAGTCGTAGTGTTCGACACAAGTTTTCGACGATGTAGCTTTATTATAAAAATAAATTGATTAACACCAATATTTCAGGCTGTCCATCATCCGGGCCTTCATGCATAAAGTGACATATCGGCAATAGCGACGATACAGTGAACGATAATAGTCATGACAAATAACGCAACAGAGCGGATGATGAAGATTACAGACCTAATAACTACATAAATATCACAAAATAGCAATACTAATACTGACAAGTGAGATAACTCGCGATAATTGGGGAATCCATCTCCTTGGAATGATTGACAATTGATGCAGCAATCACTAAAGATAGGTTCAAGCAAGCCTATAATGATCTATAATGTAGGTTACCAGTTTTTTAAAAAAAAAACTAGGCTTTATGTACTTGACACCCGGAGTCGGAGTCCTATCAACTTGATAAGACTCCGACTCCGGGTGGCAAGCATATATAGTCTAGTTTTTTGAAAAAACTGGTAACCTGCATCATATATCAATATAGGCTTACCTGAACCTATCTTTAGTGATCATTGCTGTATGAATCATTTTCGATGACAGTTTATCAAATGTCGCTTTCAGTTGGATGTATACGACTCGGTTCCTCCCATCTTCTTGATGTGTGCTTCACACGGTTTTTCTTCAGTCTCTATCATGCAGGGAAATTCCCCATCCTTCTTCAAAAAATATGAGTACACTTTCAATTTTAATATGCACTTTGGAGGAGACATCACACACGATTAACGTGAGGGTAAGAGGTAATGTTCTCAAACAAACTAGTATTTCATTTTTGTCTCTGATGTGACCTTTGACGCGTAGGTGTGAACGAGGCTAGGAAGGCTTGTCTTCTCTACTGAATCACCGAGTGAAAAGACAATCCTTTTTCACTATCACGGGTAATTCCCTCAACTATTACAAGCTTTGTATACACTGCTGTCTCTGTACTTTTGTTTGAAGGAGAAAGTTGACATCAAGACAGTGACAGCTATGCACGAGAATAAATAATTATATGTATTATTTGTATTATGTATATTTGTATATTATTTGTATGTATAATTATTTGTATTATGTTTCGGGTCTAATTATAGGCCGAAGTCCGGAGTCCTATCATTTGATAGGACTCCGACTCCGACTCCAGCAAAAATGATAGGACTCCGGGACTCCGACTCCGACTCCGCATCCCTGCCTTACACTGATAGGGAAAATAGTCGTGCGCCGCTTGCGGATTGCTCTGAATTCCTTCAAAATGCTCCGATAGCCACGACTCCTTCAAAGAATTCAAATAACTGCGCAAAAGTTTTCTCGATAATGTAGAGCCCTCCGATCATTTTTAAAAAGTTAGCAGGCGCATGAAAAAACGTTCACAAACTTCTCTGTAGAACTTGACATCGTCTGTGTCTCTTAGCTGTGTGATCCGGTTGATAAGTCACTGAAACTTTGCACAATTTGGCGTGTTTAATGTTGAACTGACTGCTCATTGTTCGATTTCTATGGTATTATGTCAGCAGATTGTACCATTTCATTAACGCTACATGCTCCAATGCTTCCCTTCTAGTCAAACAGAAGAAGAGACGATCTGTGTCCGCAATAGTTACAGTGTCATTGTTTTTAGGACTACCAAAATTTCGAACGTCTTTCATAAAATGCCGACTTTTTGACAGAATGCCGATTGGTCTCTCCTCAAATTTCATTTACAAATTTTCTAGTGAACACTCCAAAGTTACGTAGATGAGACCACTAGGCATTTGTAAACTAGAATAGACGGGCATATCAAAGGTCGCCTCCTGCCAACTGAAATCACCTGGCGTGATATGAACGCTAATTCAGCTTTCTCTGTCATTGCCCGAACGAATAGTACTCGCATCGCAGAATCTGTACTCGTTGCCCTGTTGACAGGTCGTTATTGTTAAATAGTAACACTAAGAAAGTGCCATTGATTTTACTTTTTTACCTTCATGGCTTTGCATTGGACAAAATTTCTTCTTGATAACTGATCCATTTTAACATGTGTGCTTTTATACATGCATTTAAACCACTGATGAAGAAGGCATTGTCTTTGAAATTGCAGTAAATACAGTAAAATGATGGAATGAAGCGAAGTTTCCAGTATGCAATGAACACGGATCTTCAAAAGTCACTTACACTCACAGAATTAGACAGGTCGTCTCTTCTTCCGTTTGACTAGAAGGGAAGCATTGGAGCATTTAGCGTTAATGAAATGGTACAATCTGCTGACATAATACCGTAGAAATCGAACAATTAGCAGTCAGTTCAACATTAAACACGCCAAATTGTGCAAATTTTCAGTGACTTATCAACCGGATCACGCAGCTAAGAGACACAGACGATGTCAAGTTCTACAAAGAAGTTTGTGAACGTTTTTTCATGCGCCTGCTAACTTTTTAAAAATGATCGGAGGGCTCTACATTATCGAGAAAACTTTTGCGCAATGATTTGAATTCTTCGAATCTGAAGGAGTCGTGGCGATCGGAGCATTTTGAAGGAATTCAGAGCAATCCGCAAGCGACGCACGACTATAATTCCTATCTCTGTAAGGTATTAAAAGTTTCTTTTTGCCCACTTATTAAGTTCTTGCATGTGCCATCTGTTTGAATCAGTTTGTACTTCTAGCAAAGTGATGCGATTAAACAATCTAATTCTGTGCTTGCACTACAAGTTAATTGTAATTAATTGGGCGTAATAATCAAAGCTTGCAATTTATCGGCTTGTGTCATTCACAGGGGGATTGATTGATTTACTTGCCACCGATTTCTGAACTTAACAAAACGATGAAATAGCAAATCCTGAACTGTAAAAGACAAGGATAAAAACACTGTAATGCAAGATTGAAGGGGTTTCAGTTTTTTTTGATTCAGTGTATACTAATATGTCTGGTATTAATCATAGATGTCCCTGTTGTATATCATCTATTCGCTGTACAAACGTCTATTTCAGGACATAGAAATACAACAAAGACATTTTGATAAACAGGATCAGATAACATTCACTTTGAGATTTCTGTAATCGGCTCATAGAAATTAACAATACCATACTTCTATGAATCGGCTAGCCAGCACCTTGTTATTTCTAGGCATAGAAATTGAATTATTACCAATCAACGGCTTTCATGACTGCTATTGTCCAGAAACGTTTTACAGTAGGTTGACCAGCGGCTATGGGAAAGCGCATGATTCCTTCGTGTCTTCAATACCGTGGACAAGTACTCATCAATTGCTTCCAATATCCATCGCTGTAGATTCAACTGAAGTGCGAAGTTTGCAGCTTGACAATAAAGCACAGGAAACGCTTCACGGTCTCGACGCTGTCGTGCATTAACCATTACTTAAGAAATCTGATTCACAGGCTGATTGCCTTCAGGAACTGAAAGCGAATTTAGCATCTCTATATTGCAATACTTTTCTTAGCAACTTTTAAAACTCTATTTTGTGTTGATATGACTGCGTGTGGCTATTCATCCACTCAGGAACTGCGATGCATGAAATTAAGCCCGCAATAAAATTTGTTACAGTAATATTCACATTCAATTCAGAATTCCTAGCTAGTTCCTATCAATTGACACAGTCGCATGTAAGCAATTGTATCTCATTTGGTAGACCACACAGTCAACCTGGGTCGTAGGCTCGAATCCTGCTACCCGCGCATCTTTTGCATGGCAGTTTGATCTATCGTATATTTCATTTCACTCTATTGTTAATAGCTACATGTGTTTCATATAATGAGTCTACCAGGGATGGGAAGTCGGAGTCCCGGAGTCCTGTCATTTTTGCCGTAGTCGGAATAATTAATATAAACAAATATTTATCCTCGTGCATAGCTGTCACTGTCTTGATGTCAACTTTCTCTATCAAACGAAAGTACAGAGACACTGCTGCATGTAAAGCTTGTAATAGTTGAGGGAATGAACCGTGATAGTGAAAGAAGGATTGTCTTTTCACTCGGTGATTTAGTAGAGAAGACAAGCCTTCCTAGCCTCGATCACACCTACGCGCCAAAGGTAACATCAGAGACAAAAATGAAATACTAGTTTGTTTGAGAACATTACCTCTTACCCTCACGTCAATCGTATGTAATGGCTCCTCTAA
This sequence comes from Prostheceraeus crozeri, assembly GCA_907163375.1. NCBI lineage: Eukaryota > Metazoa > Platyhelminthes > Polycladida > Euryleptidae > Prostheceraeus > Prostheceraeus crozeri. The sequence continues at coordinate 18,365 of CAJQUW010001696.1, read as the reverse complement.
CGCGCATATTAAAATCGAAAGTGTACTCATATTTTTTGAAGGATGGGAGATTTTCCTGCCTGGTAGAGACTGGAGAAAAACCGTGTGAAGCAAACATCAACAAGTGATGTGCAAAGTTGATAAACTTTCATCGAAAATGATTGATTTGATACAGCAATGATCACTGAAAACAGGCTCAGGTAAGCCTATAATGATTTATGATGTAGGTTACCAGAACTTCGCTTATATGCTTGCCACCCGGAGTCGGAGTCTTATCAAAATGAGAGAACTCCGCATCCCTGGGGTCTACTCAAATCACTTTCCAACTTAATAAGAGGCCATTATGAGAGCTGTGAGCCATGTCGGCCCATCTACCCTGAAAAATTAAGGTCAATAATTAGTTTATTCATTCGTTAAAGATAAATTACTGCAACTGATGACACCCACTCACTGCAGTTAATTGACTGTTGTCATCAAATATTGCAATTAATTGTTTGCTTGCTTAAAACTATTTGCAATTAATTCTTGATGGTCTCCTATAGTGATGAATATTTTCCGGGAAATTTTGGAAAATTTTGAAAGTTTTGATTTTTTGTGATAGGCCCTATACTTTGACCGCTTCCACAGCCGAGGCAGCTACACACCAATATAATGGGTCTAAAACTGGTGATTTCGATCATTATTTTGAATAAAACGATATTGAAAAATGGAAAATTTTGAATTTTTGTGATATAATTTTTTCGTTTTCTACCACAGCCGAGGCATAGACATATCAATAGAATTGTTCTAAAACTCTTGATTTCATCATATCATTTCGATTAAACCGATCGTAGCAATACGACTCCCGTCGGCGGATTTTTGAGCATTCCTTTGCCACCAGAGGCTTGTGGCAATTTGTTGGCATTTTTAATATTATTACACAGACACCTTTTGGGATAACGTGATTTTTTTTCCTTTACAATAGGGGTATAATTTCATGCAATGTGAAAGATCTGGAGCAAAAGCAGTGCACTTTATTTGGGAATTTGTTTATAGCTTGAAAGTTAAGCTTTATTATGCAGCCTTGATTGTACAAATTCTCAATATGCTGATGAACATGTGAAGCACAAGCACACAGCCAACCACAGCATAATACTGGGTGATCGCGATCTTCCCACGGATTCTTCTCACAGTTTATTCAAACGCATAGATGAAGTATGTGATTCATAGATATCTACGTTTCAAATTTCAAATCTTATCAAATGTTATCAAATTCATTTACTTCTGAGACGCGCACGATGGAATATCGCAATCTAAACAACACTGAAATCGCATCAATTGTATCGTTCTCAGTTACTTTCAATTGTGAAGAAGCCAGGCGAATGTTTTTTGAGAAATTTGGAAAAGAGCCACCACCAGCACGCACCCTTCGTGATTGGAAAGCAAGATTCTTGGACACTCTGACTATCTTGCCTCGGAAGCCTGTTGGTGATCATCAACAGAGAAGATTATCGACAGAAAAGAAAAAAGATGTCCTTGCCGCATCTGTAGACGATCCATTCCTATCGCAGTGTGAGGTGGCCCAAGAAGTTGGTGTTGCGCAATCCTCCGTCAACAAGATTTTAAAGGAAGAGGGTTTGAAGCCATGGAAGATGGCATCTGTTCAGGAATTGCTTCCAGACGATCCAGGGAAACGGTTGAATTTTTTGTAGGATTGTCCTAACAGAGTTAGAAGTGAAGAACGTCTGCTTTAGCGACGAAGCAACTTTCCACCTAAATGGCTGCGTCAACAAACCAGGGATGGCCGGTAAAAACCACCCTGGTTTTTATCACTTGGTAAAAACCGGTAAAAACCTGATAAAAACCACCAGCTTTTGTAACCATTTTTTGGCTAAAACTGGCAAAAACTGGCTAAAACTATTTTTCCAGCATTACTACTTAAGTTTTTTGGGTACTAAGGCATCATCGTCACTCTTTACTTTATTGATGAACGTTAGTCGCAATAAGTTCATTTTACTTTTTCATCATTCGATAAGCATCTAGGCCTGTATTTTCACAATTTAGACCTTATCAATATCGCATTTCAATCAAGAATATGTTCCAAGTATGGGTGTAAGAATATGAATTATTATAAAAAATGTTGTTATAAAGCTGTTGTGCATTCTTCTAAGCGTGCACGCATTTTGTTGCTTTACAAATTTCATTCATTGTAAGATGCAACAGACGTCCATGCTTGAAGGAAATCACTTGGCTCTATGTAAAAGATCGAAAACAGGCATTCCATGTTAGAAGCTAGAAGGGTAGGAAAATGTAGAAATCTGGCCTGCTGATCTCATAGAATAGCTTGTCTTCTAAATCTGTGGCAAATGTTCCATAGCCATTGTGATTACACGAATATTACTATGAAATTTATCCTGCACTCTCAGAAGCACTAGATTAAAGAAATTGCCCTTCAACATTTTTCATGTCATGGTAATTTACCCTCACATATTTAGAGGATAAAGTTATGTTAAATGAATTTAATTCCGAAACTAAAGTTTTGATTTGAGCTCAAAATATGGAAATTTCAAGAACTTTAAACAAACTTGAATATCACAATAATGTCACAATTGCTTGTCGCTCTCAGATTCTATTAACAAGATCAATTTTGCAGCTTACTGGACATGTTCTTTTGTTGACATTATAACTGAAGCTGTTCAGACTTACATTATACCTCACTTTATCAAGATTGCTGCTGTGTTATTTAATTAATTTTTTGTTCTTCCAAATCATGATTTTCTACTCCAGTCACAAGTATTTGTACATTTAGTATATTTCTAAGAAAAGGAAATGTATTCTAAGTGACTGTTGCACATTGTTTGATTTGGGAGCTTAGATTTTCCGGTGCAGACGCTTTTTGATAGAGTGTTCTCTCTGCGTTCATGAGACTAGGGTTCAAATCTAGATCTGATGAAGCCTAAGCTGCTATTAAAATACACTCTGCATTCTTGCTGAACACTCAACACAGAAGATACAGTGGGATTATTGAAGCTCGTCCACATGAAGAAAGTGGTTTGCTTAATTTAGTTCTATGTATAAACCACTTTTATTCATATATTTATTTTCATCTTTTTCATTCATTTGATGATAATTCTGGGAGTATTACATGAACCAAAGAACCAAAATGGTGCTGAAGTCTATATTTGTTCTTAAATCAGAAGAAAAGGGCAGAGCAATCATAAACAAAAGACAACATCGTATGCCGCTCGTGATAAACACATCATGTGGTTCTATCACAGAATGAATGTCATGTTTTGGAAGATAAGAGTTGCAATCTGCAAACCCGCATGCATCATAATAGGCCTACTCAAACCCCAACTTGCTGTCGATCATTTCGTAAAGAAATAAACTGATTTTTCGGAATTTTAGTTTTAGCCGGCTTTTACCAGTTTTTGCCGGTTTTACCTGGTTTTTACCACTTAGTGGCAAAAACCAGTTTTAGCCGGCAAAAAGCCAACCCTGCAGCAAATACAACCGTTTCGTGTATGCCATGGATAATCCGAAGATGATTGCTGAAGACAAGGCGCTGCGCTTACCTGATGTTACGTGCTGGGCTATGGTGTCACCTGACTTTGGGGTTGTGTATGAACTGTTACAGATGACCATGAACTCAGAACATTACAAACGTATTCTTCAAACTCACGTCATCCCACTTCTCAAGCAGCATCGACATAAGAGAAAATTTTATCAACAAGATGGAGCTCCTCCCCATTTTGAGATAGTGGTTTGACAGTTACTCGACAATCAACTCAACAACCGATGGATTGGTCGTGGTGGGTCTATCCAATGGCCTCCAAGAAGTCCAGATCTTTTGGTTTGTGACTTTTGGCTTTGGGGATACATCCGCAACGAATTGTACAAGCCCCCAAGACCGTCTACAGCTAAGACAATGAAGGAAAGGTTGATGTGATGAACTTACTTGACAACAATCCGAAATCGATGATTCGAAAGGCTTATGAATCGTTTACTCGCCGATGTAAGTTGTGCGAGGAATCCTATGGAGGACACTTTGAACAGAATCTTTGATTTTGTAACATTTGATTGAGTCATTGTTTGTTTCCACTGTATAGAACATGATTTGAGACACTGAATTTGTTTTAATTCATTCAAATCAAAGCGGTAAAATAACGGCGGGAAGATCGCGATCACCCTGTACATGATTGACCATATTGGAAGATGTATAAAGACTGTAAGCTCGTGAGATACTTGGAAACTAAAGATGTCTGTGCTGAGTAGAAGAACATCTATGATAGCTTCTAACTTCTGGCGTATTGTCCGATATCTTAATTGAGGACAAACTACACATCTTCCATTTCTAGCTCAGATGGTTCAGATAGTTCCAAATCGATTTCAGATCTACTTAAATGAATTTCAGACATTTCCAGATGAATTGGAGATTCTCCAGTTGAATTTAAGATCCTTTCAAAGTTGAGGTTCTGACAGATATCTGAAATTCATTTAGAGAAATATGAAATCAATTTAATGTCTGAAATTCATTTGGAAAGATCTGAAATAGACATGGAAAGGGTGCAGTTGGTTCCAAAAGGTAACATGCAGGGATGATAGAGAAGTTTTCGGTCTTTGAATATTACATATTCTTTTCAAATGACTATAATAAGTCTCCAAAACAAAGGAAAAACGTCAATCACCGAAAAATCTGGAAAATTTCTGGAAAATTTTCCATTTGCATCACTAGTCTCCTTTAATGGATACTCTAATCATCAGTGCACTGAAGAAACATCGAGTACCTTACAATACAATTCCAGCTTACGTTTGGCAAGATACATTCTATGCATGATTCCCGCAATGACGTGAGCTTCCATCATATTATAATTATCATGTGGCCCAAACACATTGGTGGGACAAACAGATGTATACAACCTTCCATGTTGAGCGTAATAGCATCGATTGATGATGTCGGTCATACGTTTGGCGTATGCGTATCCTTCGTAGGACTCATGCGGGGGACCGTCGTGTAGGCATGCCTCGTCAAAGGGATACTTGGCATTATCTGGGAAAATGCAAGTAGACAAGCAAGACACGACTTTCACCACTCCGCTTTCGTGACTGCAACTGAGAACATTGTCGTTCATCCGCAGATTGTCTTGCTGAAAGAAAATCAAACAGCTCACATCAGAATGAGAGTAATACGTGAATATAAGACTCTTTTATAGTGTCAACCCTACTTGACCTAGTGAGTCCGTGAATGTATTGTAGATATCCTATCGATTTATTTGACCTGTAAAGCAGATTATTGCCCGCGCGGGAGACAGTATACTAGGTGACATGCCACGCTCAATTGCGCGTAATTCACGCGTAATCTACACGCAATTACACATGACCCTAAACATCCGTGGCTATGCGTGACATTGCTGCAACATCTGTCGGCAGTCATTCTATAAAGATTTTGCGTCTCACGTGTCTGCATGTATCAGAGGCTTAACAATGTGATAGGAGCTCAATTTCATGCTCAGGGAAGACAGAACATGCTTAGCGGTTCATCCGTGATTCAAGCGCCGACGCAGACGCGCAAACTATAAACGCTCGCCCGCTCTTATTCATAAACATTTCCCATGTTTTAACAGCATCAGATCAAGTGATTTCTGACTCTTAGTGCAGCGCTTATGTACGCGGGTAGAAGAATAGAATGTCCTTAACCACGGATGTTTGGAGTGTTCCGTAATTGCGCGTGAATTACGCGTGGCATGTCACCTAGTGAATTTACTCCAATGCACTGAAGAAGCGTAATCTATATCAATTATGAGTACTCTTGTCCTGCTTTAGTATAGACTGGATCTGTGAATAGATATTTTCATGATTGATGAAACTAAATTTCTATTCAAATGCTCTTGATAATCATAGACATGTCAATCACATGATGTCCTTGATCATCATAGCACGTCGCCAAATATATTTCTCAACGCAACTTAAATTGCTTCATCATGGCATTCGAACTCGCTAGATTTAAATAGACTCGTGGAATACTGTAAAGAAGCAATCATGCACTAATAGCGCAATTAACTATTCACTCTGACGAGGCGATGAATTGTATTTTATGGATGGATTCTCACAATATACAATCGTGGATGGATAATTAACCTTAGATAAATAAAAGGGAACGCGAATATCAAAATACAAAAACTTACAAAGAATTCACATCCTTTCTTCAAATTGGCAAAAAGACCTCCAACTCTAGCCGCAAGATGGATTACATGGGTTGGTCGAACTTTTTCGAAAATAGCCTTTGTGCTCTTCTCATTTCTGAAATATAAATTGAAAGGATCGTTGAGCATTTTATCTGCACTAAATTATTCCCAGTGTTAACATATTAAAGTCACTTCGTAATTACATTCTTGAAAGCATTAACCTTTTGAGCCCCGAAGCCAGATCTGCATTGCTCCAACTGCTCATGACGTGCACTGCACGTCACTCGTTCATAACTTCAACTCCACTGATGCTGAGTGAATAATGTGAACATAATACAGCGATGACGTGCAATGCACGTAACTCGTTCATAACTCCAACTCCCCTGATGCTGAGTGAATAATGGGAACATAATACAGCAATGACGTCCACTGCACGTCACTCGTTCATAACTGCAACTCCCCTGATGCTGAGTGAACAATGGGAACATAATACAGCAATGACGTCCACTGCACGTCACTCGTTCATAACTGCAACTCCCCTGATGCTGAGTGAATAATGGGAACATAATACAGCAATGACGTCCACTGCACGTCACTCGTTCATAACTCCAACTCCCCTGATGCTGAGTGAATAATGGGAACATAATACAGCAATGACGTCCACTGCACGTCACTCGTTCATAACTGCAACTCCCCTGATGCTGAGTGAACAATAGGAACATAATACAGCAATGACGTCCACTGCACGTCACTCGTTCATAACTGCAACTCCCCTGATGCTGAGTGAATAATGGGAACATAATACAGCAATGACGTCCACTGCACGTCACTCGTTCATAACTGCAACTCCCCTGATGCTGAGTGAATAATGGGAACATAATACAGCAATGACGTCCACTGCACGTCACTCGTTCATAACTGCAACTCCCCTGATGCTGAGTGAATAATGGGAACATAATACAGCAATGACGTCCACTGCACGTCACTCGTTCATAACTGCAACTCCCCTGATGCTGAGTGAATAATGGGAACATAATACAACAATGACGTCCACTGCACGTAACTCGTTCATAACTCCAACTCCCCTGATGCTGAGTGAATAATGGGAACATAATACAGCAATGACGTCCACTGCACGTCACTCGTTCATAACTCCAACTCCCCTGATGCTGAGTGAATAATGTGAACATAATACAGCAATGACGTGCAATGCACGTAACTCGTTCATAACTTCAACTCCCCTGATGCTGAGTGAATAATGGGAACATAATACAGCAATGACGTCCACTGCACGTCACTCGTTCATAACTGCAACTCCTCTGATGCTGAGTGAACAATGGGAACATAATACAGCAATGACGTCCACTGCACGTCACTCGTTCATAACTCCAACTCCCCTGATGCTGAGTGAATAATGTGAACATAATACAGCGATGACGTGCAATGCACGTTACTCGTTCATAACTGCAACTCCTCTGATGCTGAGTGAACAATGGGAACATAATACAGCAATGACGTCCACTGCACGTCACTCGTTCATAACTGCAACTCCCCTGATGCTGAGTGAATAATGGGAACATAATACAGCAATGACGTCCACTGCACGTCACTCGTTCATAACTGCAACTCCCCTGATGCTGAGTGAATAATGTGAACATAATACAGCGATGACGTGCAATGCACGTAACTCGTTCATAACTCCAACTCCCCTGATGCTGAGTGAATAATGGGAACATAATACAGCAATGACGTCCACTGCACGTCACTCGTTCATAACTTCAACTCCTCTGATGCTGAGTGAACAATGGGAACATAATACAGCAATGACGTCCACTGCACGTCACTCGTTCATAACTGCAACTCCCCTGATGCTGAGTGAATAATGTGAACATAATACAGCGATGACGTGCAATGCACGTAACTCGTTCATAACTCCAACTCCCATGATGCTGAGTGAACAATGGGAACATAATACAGCAATGACGTCCACTGCACGTCACTCGTTCATAACTGCAACTCCCCTGATGCTGAGTGAATAATGGGAACATAATACAGCGATGACGTGCAATGCACGTAACTCGTTCATAACTCCAACTGCTAGTCGAACACTTTCGCAAGTGCCAACACGTCATCGGGACTCAAGAGGTTAAAGATTTCTCCATAGTTCTTGGTTATAGGACTTTTCTGAAATACGCTCCCTGAAACCGCGCACTGGCACAGGGGTAGTCAAATTAAATGACCCTATTTTGAAAAAGTGCTGTAGATCAAGAAAAATCAAACCAATTTTTAAATGCCATGTATTTTTTTAACACCACAGTGTGGACATCATTTTAGAGGCTATTAGAAGTTCATAGATATGTTGACTTTATAGATATCGAATGCTAAAGAATCACTATTGAATCACTACTCGTGCATTTAAGATATCTGACTCGTGGAATGCTATTGGTGTCCATCATTCGTGTTTGTTTGGTAGTGAGTAATTGATTGCCGATATCAACTAAATATTTCGCACCGTATGATTTTGGGCCTTCTGATATGAAACTGAAATTCGACTTAGAAATGTTATTACATGAAAATGTAACTTCAGAATGGCCACCGAAGTAAAGGAATATATTTGTTCAGAGCAGGGATGCGGAGTCCTATCATTTTGATCGGACTCAGACTCCGGGTGGCAAGCACTAGTTTTAATGAAAAACTAAAAATGTTTTAAAGCCTAGTTTTTTGAAAAATTACCTGGTGACCTATAATTGATCATTACCCGAGTAAAAAGTGATTTCAGAATCACAATTATAACCTTGTTTGACAATGGAGTGTCCAGGTTACACTAGTATTGCTAAGCATTGATATCATCTACTTGCTGCTCCCAGCAATGACAAATGTAAGTTAGTTTCGGTGACGATAACAAATGTATAAAAATTGGGCATTTTTCTCTAAAACACAAATAAAATTGTACAGAGATAGCTGTTCCCAATACTATAATATGCAAAGAAATACTCCGCACACAATTTTTTCACGTATTGAGGCTAACTATCCTCAAAATTAAATATCTGTTCATAGTCAGGGGGTGAAGGTGGTCATGCGTGCAAAAATACGTCCCCGCATTTTCGCTCTTTATAGGATGCTAAAAAATTTGGATGACATTCCAGATCGACGACATTTACCCTTAAAATCAAGATGACGTCCAAGATGGCCGCGACATCATTGTTGTCATAATAATGACAGAGTATAGAAGTCACAAAACATAGTGATAATGGAGTCTATTCCGCGGTTATCTATTAAGACTATTTCCAAGTCTATTAGACTATGGTATAGTCAATTAATTGCAAAACGGCCGCCCATGAGGCCATCGAAATCTAAGAAATATTCGTTTTTGTTACTTTAATGCGCTTGGCTATAGAAGTAGCATAGCATAGTGATCATGCAGTCGATTCCTATGTTATCAGGGACTAGGAATCTATTAAGACAATCGATTGGACTATCTCATAGTCAATTAAATGCAAATTGGCTTCCGTTTTTTGCGTGTTGGATTACAAACAGTGATACGGACTCCGACTCCGGGTGGCAAGTATATAAAGCCTAGTTTTTTGAAAAATTGACTGGTAACCAATAATCGATCATTATAGGCTTACCTGAACATATTTCTAGTGATCAATTATCAATCATTTTCGATGAAAGTTTATCAAATGTCGCTTTAAGTTGGATGCATGCAGCTCGGCTCTTCCCATCTTCTTGATGTGTGCTTCACACGGGTTTTCTCCAGTCTCTACCAGGCAGGAAAATGCCCATCCTTCTCCAAAAATATGAGTACGCTTTCGATTTTAAAATGCGCTTTGGAGGAGATAACACACACGATTAACGTGAGGGTAAGAGGTAATGTTCTCAAACAAACCAGTATTTCATTTTTGTCTCTGATGTGACCTATGGCGCGCAGGTGTGATCGAGGCTAGGAAGGCTTGTCTTCTCTACTAAATCACCGAGTGAAAAGACAATCCTTTTTCACTGTCACGGTTCTTTCCCTCAAGTATTACAAACTTTGCATGCACTGCTGTCTCTGTACTTTTGTTTTATGGAGAAAGTTGACATCAAGACAGTGACAGCTATGCACGAGAGTTATGTACTCGCATCCGTAGAAATGTCTCAACTTGAGCATTCTACCTTCACTCATAAAACATGGCCGCTTGTCACTCTATTCTTTCATAGATTTTCTCGCAAAACGCATGTTTTGACTATCACTTGGAAGCTGATAGCAGAAGACTTTGACAAACGATATGTTGGAGATATGGTTGATTGTGTTGGGATAGTAAAACTGCTGGATACAACTCAAATAGGGATTTTTAAAAATGCATGTAAGTTATGCGTTGTCTACTGCTATCGTGGAGAAAAATTGTGAATGAATACACTAATGTGACCCAGGAAACCTGTTGAGTTCTAATAACAGTTCTGAATTCTGATGCATTATTTTGCTGGCATACTCATTTTGTATTACCGGTTATGTAATTAGCCTAGCGGTACTCAATGATTCACTATCATTGACTTCGGACTGTTTTGCTAATGCAGATTTACAACTTCTGAAAGTGGAACAACCGCTGCATTTAAGTGCGTCCACAATACATTCTCTCTACGAGTATATATTCTGTAATTATATAAATCCGAAGTCTGATGGTTAGTTTCTAATTTTTAGAAATGAGTGAATGTCGCAAGCAATCCAAAATCAAGTCTAACTGGAGACAGTGTTATTGCGGAGACTGTTGTTGGCTAGAAGACGTAGATCTGTAAAAAGTGTCAACGTGTTCAACTGAAACTTTGAAAACGTCTTAAGTATCTCCATTTACGGTGTATGTGTTTGACTGATATGAACGTATTTCAAATAACATGTAATAATCCTCTTTACCCGGACTGTTCTCAGTTCTGAAAACCCTGGGCTGGCTCCTGGAACCTCTCCTCTGATTCTGATGTTCTTGTATTTCAACTGTTTCCAAAATTATTGTGCATCACAATTGGCATATTCTCACTCCAATGGTCGCATTGTTATTACCAAATCGGTCATCTTACTACAAATAACAATTCAAAGTTTTTCCAAAAACTTGATTTTTGAGGATCATTGCTTGAAAGTGTCTCCAGACACTGTTGCAGGATATTTGATTGTATTGAGATAGTTTAACGGCGATGAATAGAACTCAAATTGAGAAGTTTGAAAATGCATGTAAACTACATAGTGTCTGCTACTACCAGCGAGGAGAACAATTGCAGCAACTGCTCATCCAAATGGTTGAATACACCAAATATCGTGTGGCATGACAATCTGCTCACTATTTCAAAGCTGAAAGTATTGTCTAAAAGTAATAATGAGTAGTGTTTAAAGCATGTTGCTATTTTTCTTACATGGACACGTGGATGAATGATCATGTTGCCTATAACTTTACTTGTCCCTCGTCACTGGTCTTCATGTGATTTGAATTATTTGAGATGCTTAGTTTTCCAAGAAGTCGACAAAATATTCGAGATTCAAAGAGTGCTTCAAACCCCAGAGGCCTGAGGGGGTTCCGGTGGACCCCGGAGCCACATTTTTCTATTTTACTTTTTGTCGTGAGGATATATCAACCGCTCATGCCCATGCAAAAAAACATAATTTTTGACAGTGAACCTGCATGTGTTATTTTATTTTAATTGAATCAGCAGAATCATAGGCCAAGGGCCTATAGGTCTCAGAGGTCCAGGTTGGACGTTGGGTAAGTGATACAAAACTTGGGACCATAGAGTAGATATATTAGGTAGAGTGGTAACTCCGCATTTATTAAATCCCCAATGTGTATACACTTTCGATTTTATTAAATGAACTCAAAGGAGATACAGTCGGAATTGTTTTAAATGTGAGATATGTGCATTTATGCAGTTTTGAAGAAATTACAACGAAATGACTGATCATGATAGCGTAAAGCAGAGGGAAATGATATTATTTTACAGATAGTCCGTGTCTGACAGCCTTAGAGGTTAAATTGGCAACTCGATGACCTGCGCTTTTGCTTTCCTGCTGAACCTCAAGAGAATCCTCTGAAGTGTGATCAGGCAACAGCTGCCTCTTGCAGAGCAAAATCAAAGATTCAAAGACAATGATTTCAATTAACTTTGGAAGATGGAAATGGGTCCACATCACTATTCAGATTCAAGAAATGAAACATGAATTTAGTGAATCATAAAATCAAGCCGGTGAAAATTGAATGAAAAACTTGACATTTCAGCCAACAAAGCACGGATAATATCGCGATTTTTTCATGAAGACTTCCATTATAATACAGATCATGAAATTCCATTGATAACCAGCTTGATTACCGCTTAGTTGGGATAATTATTAGCAAATATTCATATCTTTTGATATCCAACTAGTTTCATACTACTTATATAGGACATCATCTCGGTAGTATATAAATTGGCAAATTTTGACATTTTTCGAAAGTGCTCAAATAATTTTTTGGACCGCAGGAACGTAATCTCAGCAAAAAACTGAATATTTTCATATAAAAATTTTCACTGTATATTAATACTTTTTTGAGCCGACACTCTACTTATATACTTACTCTACGCTTGGGACTTCTATTAATGCTGCCCCACTACAAAAAGATTCACCGGAAAGACGTCGGAACGAGGAATGCTAGTCGGTAAAAGGTCGTGAATTTTTTGACCCTTGACATGTTAACTGACCTCATTTCTTTGATTTTAAGCTGAAATTTTGATAAAAATGGCTTTTTGATTGATTTAATTGTAGCATAGACATTGAAGACATGAAGCCGTGCGGATATGATGGTGATGACATTGATAACTCAAACAGGCTTCACAAAGGTGACATGTGGATAGGAAAATATATAAATATTAATTCTTGACCAAATGACTTTTTCATATAATTCCATAGACATCCTACACTGTAGATCGCTCAATACCAATCACATACGAAGGATGAATACCAAAATATTTATTTGGTATATTTCTGTATATATTTGTATGCTTTCGCATGTTATTTCAAGTATGTCATGCTTTACATATTAAAGGCATACCAGCACAATGTTAAAGAGAAGCATCAATCATGTCTAAAGTATGTTGATTTCAGGCCTTTTGTCAATAAAGATCACATTAATGTTACTACTGTTCTGTAAGTAGTGAGATAATGATATTTAGGAGTCATACATTTAATATTGAATTCGATTTTAATACACGTAAGTCTAAGGCATTTCATGAATGATCAATAAGTATTGAACCATTAACAACTATGCATTATGTAATTTTGAAATTAAGCATGATCAATCAATCCGAATAAAAGCATCATCAATCCGAAATAAAAGCACATTATAATTCATGAACGCAAAAATAGTCATGTTTGAGATATATAAGTCAACATGATTGCACGAAAGATATCGTATGAATGAACTGATGTTTATCAACCTAGCTCATACAGTAGAGTTAACTAAACGTCCTGTTAATGTTGCTAGACAAGTAGCAACGACGACAAACTCGTGGAGCATTAAATTCACAATAAATCTAATCTATTTAAATATCACTCTATCAAACAAAAAATATTCGCGACTGGTATTACTGAAAAAAGTTATTTGACAGTAGTATGCAATGCACATATTTTTTTGCTATGTGACTTAAAGCTGCACATAACAAATACATACCAGAGGCATACGAATAAAGATGAATTTGCATCAGGTCTCGTATATAAAACATACCAACAACTCGTATTTCAGTGTAAAACAGCCAATCACAGATAGAATATTTCGTATCGGTACATACCAATCACATGCGAAAGTAAGTGAGATGTGGTATGAAAAACATACCAGAAATCTGTAAACATACAAGAATCTCGTATCAGATGTTAGTTTCAAATTGTATGTGATTTTGGTATATGTTTGTATGTAATTTTCGTATCCAGCGATTTACAATGTACTTACAAAATAGCAGGTAGGAGACCCAGAGTGCTCTTTTCATAATGAGGTTTCGGTCTCCAACATCGTATCGACCATCGCCATGCGGACATTCTGTTCCTCGGAACGAGTTCGTTTTTGACTTCGGACCGACGTATCATTTTTGATACACAAATCAAGTAACAAAACGTAACATTTTGATTTGAATCACAGGAGAACTACATGATAAGAGCATGACATCTGATTTTTTATGAAAATACCATTCAATTCACAGAATATTTCAAAAATGAAGTGATTATTAAACTATTTCGTTTTGGGTTTGACCATGCCACGCATTGGAAGTTCGTACATATTGCATCCTAATTTCTGTAAGCTCACATGTATTTTGCATTTGTGCATATTGGATTTTTATATATTTCATGCATTTCATATATTCGTAGTTATCGCACCCCTTAACTGTGTGCGACAGCCAACAGTTATCCAAAAATGAATTCATTCTAATTTCGATTCCTAAATTTGTTTAACCATGCTCTCACAACACAGCTACAATAATTATAAAATCTGTTTGTATTTCTGAAAGATAAAATGAAGACAATAACTCTGTTGTGACTGTGAGCAATGTGTAATTCAATCATAATTAAATCAGAGATCTTCAATTAGTCAGTATATCAGTGTAGGTTAAATTAACGGAAAGCTTCTAATGTCATACATGCATTATTACAGCTATTGCAATAAAAAATCTTTCCCTCTAACACCACACTTCTTTTGCGACTCAACAGAAGTTTTAGCCTTTAGAAGAATCTTTATGTCAGCACAAAGTACAGAGAATGCATTTCGTTTATTTGATTTTATCCATTTATTGAAACTTGGGCTTGGGTTTTGGGTTTTGACCCAAGTTTTTGCCCTGCCTTGCAGAGGGTGTAGAAATTCTCATAACCATAGTTTTGCTATCAGATGAAAAATGACTTTTTGCATGTCCAAGATGGTGCAAAATGAGTGAAATTCATTTATTCACGGTTTACATCATGCTCGTGCATGTGTATTATGTTAGAAGATCACAAAATGTCTCAGAGGTCTCAGGTCTCAGTGGTCGAGGTTGGACCTTGGATAAGAAGACAAGTCTTCTTTTAATGCTGCATAAATGATCAATCAGCATCAATGATTGTTCAAAATGAAAGCTATCATTATATTCATATTTTAACACTAAAAACAGACAACTATTGGCAAAGTTTTCACAACATAATTGGTGAGTTTTGACGCTCCCACACAGCTCTGCAGCTGTTTTGAGGGTCTTAAAATGCAGCAATTATGGCTCAGTTCAGTCCTATTCCGATGGATATGGAAAAATTTGAAAAAATGGCAAAATGTAGGGATTGTTCTGCATGGAGTAAATTAATTACATGTAAATTGAAATCAACTATCTGGGGTCACATGGCGACAGCAAACATTGTAAAACCGAAGAACTGATACTGTGTTAAATGTCGTTGTATTACGAAAACACCACATTTTTTGCATGTGTTTTCTGAGAAGGCCATAGAATAAGTATATTAGGTAGAGTGGAAATTCCGCATTAATTAAATCCCCAATATGTATACACTTTCGATTTTATTAAATGAACTCAAAGGACATGCAGTCGGAATTGTTTCAAATGTGAGATATGCGCATTTATGCAGTTTTGAAGAAATTACAACGATTTGACTGATCATGATAGTAAAAAGGAGAAGGGAATGGTATTATTTTACAGATAGTCCATGTCATGACAGTCTTGGAGAGGTAATATTTGCTAAATTGGCAACTCGATGACCTGCTATTGCTTTCATGAATTAGAAATATGAAATTTCAGCCAACAAAGCACGAATGATATCGCAATTTTATAATAAAGACTTCCTTTATAGTACGCATGATGAAACTCCCTTATGAAATTTCCGCTTAGTTGGGATGCTTATTGGGAAATTCATTCCTTTTTGATATCCAACTTGTTTCATACTACTTACATAGAGTAGTCATCTCGGTAGTATATAAATTGGCAAAATTTTGACTTTTTTAAGAACTGCTCAAATAATTTTTTGTACAACGGGAACGTAATCTCCGCAAGAAACTGGATCTTTTCATATAAAAATTTTCACTGTATACAGATACTTTTTTGAGTCGACACTCAACCTATGAGCTTATAATAATTATTATTTGATAATACTAATAATTTGATATCGATTCAAACAGATTAACTAACAATTTGTAAAAGGGGTCTACTGAACCCCTCAGGTCTCTGAGGATTAAAGAAAGTTTTTTGATTTTTGATTACTCCGATCGGCCAAAGAATTGGTTGCTTCTCAGAAATTTGCAGGGAGTCATAAACACAGGAGTCAGAGCTATTACATTCTTTACACAATATCATAAAATGTCTTGGGGTGCTCGAGCAGCCCCTGGTAGCTGAAAATATGTAAAATTCATCATCACAATGCTGGCGTAAAAGATGGTGTCTTGGAATCGATTGAAATCGGTCAGAAATACCTTTATACCCAGCATTGGAGAGCAATAGCGCCCGCTCATTTCCCATATATGGAGTCCCATATCCTATAGAAGTCTTACCGCACTGTAGTTAAAGTGTGCTCTGCCCGCATAATTGACGGCCTACGTCAATTGTTATTGCATATCACTCCATTTTCCTCGCACCTTGGTGCTTTTGCTTTTGGCTCTTGCCGCCTTCTATTGATGCGATGACTCGATCCTTGTTGCGACGTCACGAACCTATCCTAATTGTGAACGGAGCAGATAATGGAGGATGCAGAAATCCTATATAAATGTCATCAATTGCAACAACAAAGAGAGAAACTTTTGTTGACACGATTGTTCGTTTTGTGAGTCCTTACACGCACCATGAACCGCCAGCCATCATTCTGAGAGCTCATCAATTAATGAATTGGTAGATGAACATTTCAAACCATTTTCCCATAGAAATCGTACTGTCAAGAGACCGTGGAGATTTATGTTCTGCTTTTCGTGAGAACGGATTCTCCGACGGAATGCACAAACGGGCACAAAAAATTACATCAAGCATAACTCAGTCAACAGGAGTGAAAACAAAACAGGTGCCACAACCATGAATAAGAGCATCTAAATCGACACTTGAAGAGTACCAATAAAGTTGTACCTGAGGCTGAATACGTGTGACAGCTATTTTTGTAACCGATAAAGCTTCTCAATTTTTCCCGATACAGGTGAGATCGGATGAATTGAAATCAATTGTGAACATTGCGATAACTGTTTCATTTACAATTCCGTCACTTCATAGCGTCCATAAAATGACATCTCAAAGCACGTCCTATTCTTATTGAAGTGATACTGACCTCCATCCACAGAAGAAAGACGGCTTTACAATTATCTCTACGGTTAATGATGGCCTTTGGAGTTTATTGTTATCAAGAATACCGGAAAAGATGCTTTACTTCTATACAATCGTGGAGACATCCACCGGCATTGAATGATTGAAATGACTTGCATTGTCATCAGCTTTTTCACTATCTGATTCTATAATAAGCTGCAATTTCATTTCACGCCAATGATTCTGTAAATTTAGCTCATCTGGCCGTATAGAAAAGCTTATGCAAATTCTGCTAATTCATGAAGAAGGCATTAGAATATGTGCATGTTGTCAATTCATGATTTCATCTTAATATACACTATAGTCCGGCAGCCAGAACGAGTTTCTGCAGGGAACGAGGCCGAAAATGAGACTTTCACAGAATGATGTTCACCCTATGTCTACTGCGAATCGGCACGTCTGCCGAGTTCTAGTGAGTTCCTCTTCTTGTCAGACAAGATCAAAGAAAAACACATGTAAATCCAATGGGACGCAGATTGCAGTTTTTGGCTAAAATGAAATTTTCCATGTTTTCTCTAATTAAACGAAAAGTATTAAGCCTAGAGTAATAATGGTTGGCATGGAATGTCTGCAGATCATTTCCTATGATATGCATGTGCTATTATCATGCATCTAATCGGGAATGTATGCGAGAATGTGGTTAAATGTGGATAAAGTTGCTCAAAATGTTTGTGTTTGCTGTCATTAAGAAGCTCGCCAAATCGAAATGTGTTTAGCTTTATAGACAGGGGTGCATGATGATGAAAGAAAATGGCCTGAAGACATTCCATGTCAAAAATTATGACTCTGGGCTTAATACTTTTCGTTTAATTAGAGAAAACATGGAAAATTTCATTTTAATCAAAAACTGCAATCTGCGTCCCATTGGATTTACATGTGTTTTTCTTTGATCTCGTCTTAATTCTTGATTCATCTTAAATATAC
>CAJQUW010001695.1:0-189686 GCA_907163375.1 Prostheceraeus crozeri | reverse complement strand
TCTTCAGACATGTGCAAAAACTTGAAGACGGACTAATCGACAAATTTTGATGACATCCCAACTAAACTACTCATCGAAATGTCCCATTTACTTGTCGGACCTTTACAACTGATATTCAATGCATCTTTGTGGAAATTATGCACGGTTTCCCCTGCTCCAAACTCTACTCCGCCAAAATTGGATGAGTTTAGACCTATCTGCTCTATGCTGATACAGGCCGGTGTGACAGTCTAAAGTTACTCCCTTTTTATGACTCTGTTTTCTTCGTTTATTTCGACTTTTAAAATGAATCAAGGTTACTTTGTCAATCTAAGCCGGCCGGCTACGAATCTCGAATTAGATTTCAGAAATAAGAAGTTACTAAGTCGGAATGCGAATTTAAAGTATAGCAGTTTTAATTCCTAAGTTAGTGGAACCTAAGCCTGTTTAAACACAACCTTTAGCAGCCTAATTTACTGACAATAATAACTTCTCCGACACATAAAGCCATATTTTAACACGTTTTGTGTAGAAATCAATCAGTAATGATGGAAATCTTTACAAAGAAACCAAAAAATATGAAAAATATTTGATCGTCTCAAATTCCCGAAGGGTTTTTGAAATGGTTGTTAGACTACCTTATTAATCATAGATATGTCGCAAAGGTAAACCTTTGCTTATCAAAGGTGATATATGTGGAAAAAGGCATACCCTAAGGATCAGTTTTAGGCCCTTCCATTATGGATGCCGATGATGTAGCTCTCGTGATGACTTTCAAGAAAGGTGCTGATGAAATAAATGAAAAAATCGATTATGTTAGCGTTTGGTGCTAGAACAACGATTTGACATTGAACAGAGTAAAATGCAGCATCTTGTTGTGTTTAAAGCATACAGCAGTGAAAAATCGATCCATCAATTTTTCTGTGCGTCAAGTAGGGAAAGTCAAGATTCTTGATGTGACTTTCAATAATTGTCTCACTTGGCATGATCACGTTCAAGATATGGTCAGTAGATGTAAATATCGCCTTTTTATACTTCAGAAAAATGGAATATTATACCAATAAACATGAATTATCATGCATTTACAATGGATGAATACAAACTGCAATTGAGCATGGTTGTCCGCTGCTCCTTGGTTTGCCTAAAGGACTGGAGCTCAAGAGAATACACAGGCGAGCGATTAAACTAATTGAGGTTAAGAACGAAAGTCAGATTGATTCCATCAAAAAAGAGGAGGTAGACAATGAACAAAAAGATTGTCAAAATTATAAATCTGAATGGTCGGCATCTTCTATTCAAGTTCATCCCAAATCGCTTGCGGAGCTCCAAGCATTTTGAAGCGCACCTTTGTTGCTCAAAGAAGAGGAAACGATATTTCTTTCCTCAAACAATAGCGCTCATTGAGGCTGGGCGCAGAAATAATTTTCTTTTTATTTCCATTTTATTTACAGGTCAACTTTTTCTTATATGCATATCAACTGCCAGCTGCAAAGTCTGAAGATTGTAACTTCAAATCATGTATCGTGTATTTTACGATTTCCATTCTTTCCAAAATATAAACACTGCTATTATTATTATTGTTTAGCAGATAATCAACAATCTGAGGTGCGCAGATGACATAGTACTGGTAGCCGAAACACAACAGCAATTCCAGACGGTGACAGAAAGTGGTTACCGAACTTGCTCACAGTTCAAATTGAGCATCAACACACGAAAAACAAAGTTGATGGTTGTGAGCAGAAGAGAACAATCAATAGAAATCAAAGTGGGCGAGGTAGGTTCTCTTCTCCAGAAACAGAGACTCCATGAAAACCATCAAGGAAAGAATAGCCATGGGATACGCGACACTGGGGAAGTTGAGCAAACTCTGGAAAGACCAACACATCTCCTATCAGGCTCCTAAATACCATCGTAATCCCCACGACCCTTTATGGGTCCTCAAACAAGCGGTGAAGGACAAGTTCCGTGCATTCGAGATGAACTGCCTGAGGAAGATAATGAACATCAGATGTTACGATAGGATCACCAACGAGATTGTGAGAAATATGGCAAGTGACTGGAGAAACATAGTGAATCTGGTAGAAGATCAGCAAAGAAGATGGTTTGGGCATGTAGAAAGGATGTACGAGAGTCGTTGGCCGAAAATGCCATTGCACGGGAAGATGCACGGAACTCGTCCTCGAGGTCGCCCTCGAATCACGTGGTGGCAGAAGCTACGTTCAGCCAACAATCTACTCCCAGCACAGCAGATGGTGCACGTGTCCAAAGATCGACAGAAGTGGAAATCCTACCGGAGGGTCATGCGGGACCCTACCTGATATACCTTCAGACGGGATATAAGTCAGTAAGTCAAGTTAGTATTATGTGGAGCTAACAGATGTGGTATTAGGGTGAACCTGCATTTTCACTTTTCGATATTTTCACTTTTCAGAAGGTTTGCAAAATTTAAATTATTTATCCTCGATTGTAAATTTCGTAATTCATCAATAGTATAATCGCTAATCAGCAATGGTTATCGGAATACAAAGCAAACATACCAAGAAAGTAGGCGTATTTCCAACAGGGGCTGATGCACAGCACTTTGTTCATAAAATGACATTCTTCATTCAACAGGTTTTGCGCGTGTTTTAGCGAATGCTAACTATTCTAATGAGGAAAGCTTTGAAATTGAATGAAAGTTAGGCTGCTTTGTCTTAGCACAATATACGACAGGCAAATATCAGATGTGAAGATGCGAATATGAAATTAGGAAGTGATAATCTCATTCCTACAAAAGGAGGCGATGTTCCCTTTCCCTGTATTAGGACAAGCTTGAAAACTGTGATGAAGATGGTGCCAGCTGTTTTCCAGGAACAATTAATATAAGACTATTGTATCGATATGGCACCAGTAATGCTGCCATATCGACGAGTGCGCGTCAGCGCACGAGACGATATCAATGGCAACATTACTGATGTCATATCGATACAATAGTCATATTATTTATGAGATGTCTATTTCCGTCATTACTGGTCTGTGAAATCACCATAGAAGTAGATAATAGTACACTAGAATGGAAGTTCGATATCTTGCCTATGTACAATGATGGCACATGGAAAAATCTATGGTTTGTAGATGAGATTCGATCTAATACATTACATCATAGTCAGACTATTTGCCAAGTTGGTTCTGGAAGTTGTTGACAGCAAATTGCAGGATTTTCATGAAGAGAATTTTGAGTGAGATGGTGGCATTGTTTTATGTGAAATAGCCTACTATTCCATGGATTAATATACTGCGTCTATTTGTACCAGTCATTGACAACTATTTTCCAATTTTTCAACACTGGAATACGAATTGAAATTTGGTTGACAGAGTCATTATCGAAAGTAGTCGGTGTACTGGTTGTAAGAACATCTGAAGAATTCAAAGATAAAAATTCTAATTATTGGATAATTTCTCCTTCTGGCGGTCAACCTAGCACTTTTCTGGAATAAACACATCGGTAGCTTCTTTAGCGACAGTCATTTATCAGATACATGAAATGTCGCTGGAACTTTCAATTAATCACTAAATGACATATGTAATATAATATGATGATATTTTGGAGGCTCATATTCGAAAGCATGCAATGGTATTGAAAATTGTTCAAATATATTGAACAGGGGGGATCCTTCAAAGCAAAATGAATACTATAAGATTTATTGGCCTCTGATTTCAAGCTGGAGCAATGCATGCTCTGTAAATCGACATTACAAGTTGCATATGTGTCTGATTATACTCTTGATTGATTATAGGAGCCATATTTCAAAATGATGAACGTACAGTTCGTTTTAAAGGATTTCCTTCTTTGTCATCCTGTCGGCGCAGCATTTTGTAAATTCATTATTGCTTTTATGTACATGGTCTTTGGACAAGGGGCAACAATCCAGATCACAAATTGCCTTGATAAATATAAATCCCAACCAGAAAACAAGGAAACCAGCTCGTACAATTTTCTTTTTGCCCCAACTAAGTTCCCCCGGCGTGTGCCATAATTTTCATGCAATTTCCATTCTAGGACTTTCTATGGTACTGTTAATTTCTATGGAAATCACTGATTATAAAGATAGAGTTTCTCAAAGAATCAATGTCCCATTTCGATATCAAGGGGAAATTCAGGCTCCAGGTAATGATCATTTCAAAAACAGCCGTCTTGCTATTGGGCATTCACAGCAGTAAGATATGTAGTAACAATTTATTACAAATCCTTTTCACAAACAAAACTAAGCAACATTTTCACAAAATATGGAAATCAATGATCAGATGTTGTGATGATAATTTATTTGAAATGTTTAAGATAGCAGCATTATTGTTTTTATTCTGATCAATACACAATTACATCGGCAGGAGAAACTGGCGTAGATGTATAAATTGTCCAAATTTCGCTTCAATCATAAACATAATCGCTTTATTTTGAACAGGAAGAAGGTCATACAATTATAAATTAGGAAAATATTTAAAATAGCCATCCTATCCGATCTCAAATGGTTCAACAAAGACACTTCAACATTTTATTTGCAAGATAAAACACACTGATGAAACGGAAAACAGATGTAAAAGAAATGCAGTGTTCTAGTGGATAACTAAGATTCTCACATTTAGTGTATGAAATTGACGATTGCTTGTATTGTTGATAATTGTACATTTTGTTTAGATATCCATTCATGCTAGCAGATGAAGTCACTTTGATGTATATTTTCGTCATTATGGTGTCCATTTGAATTGAATGATAGAAGAAATCTTGAGTTATCTATGACAAAAGACATTAGTGGTGTCAAATCTCTAAATATTGACGGAAGAAGGCATCAAAGGTGACTTCATAGCCACAGATATCAAACCATGCTGTCAAATTAATCGAAGAATTACAAGCAGTTATCAAATTCCCATCTGCATGCCAGAGAGTCCATGCTGATGTGAAATGATTCTATGCTTTTCCCTTCATATGTAGCCTAACACACCTTCGATTGAGTTGTATTTTTTCTACTTTTGTTTTTGTTTCATCAGTGTATTATATTGCAATTAAAATGTTGAAGTGTCCTTGACCATTGAGAGGGATGGCTTTTTTAATTATATTTTCTTCAAGTATGAATTGCATGAAGTTCTTCCTGATCAAAAGATTGGATAGTTTCAAGAATCTTGTATGATGCGTACACTTTTAGCTATGCTTTCATTACTGTATTGCCTCTCAGCTACTCGAAAAATTTGGTGTTTGCAATCTACATGTAGAATTTGATTTTGGTGAATAAAGTCTTACGTCGCTGATAACACAAAATTCTAAAGGGAGTTGTTGTCAATAGCTATAGGAAAAGAACATGGCATGGGAGAGCGTGGCCCCTCCCCAAGAGATATTGACGGCAAAACATTGAATTTTGTATTACTTGAGTAAAGGAATTCGACAAGATTGTACATTTAATGTTTGAAATTAAAAGCTGTTCAAGTCCATGAATTGTTGGAATGGATTTCGCTATGTCATGATAGGAGCGAAATAGTGGACAATTCGAAGAAGAATCTACGCGCAGTTTTTGTGCGATTGGTAAATTTTCTATTGCTAGAAGATAAAAAACAATGTTATTTGCACCATTTCAATTATCATCAGATCCATCAGATCAATGCTGCATATTGATTTCCATATTGTGATGAAGTGTGTGTTTGGATTTGTGAATAAATTGTTCAAAAAATCAATTGCTCTGAATCCGGCGATCAGTGAGCTAAAGCGGCTGGTTATGAAATGATCTATAGAACTGTGGCCTGGCTTTTTGCTTGATATCAAATGGACATTGATGGTCAAGAGAAACATGTCTGTGAATCAGTGATTTCCAGACACCAGGAATGACGGAAATTGACATCTCATAAAATAATGGGACTATTGTATCGATATGAACAACTGTTAATGCTGTCATTGATTTCGTCTCGTGTGTTATTACGCGCACTCGTCGATATAGCAGCTTACGATACAATAGTTTTATATCTTAATAAGGTAATTTGTGTTTTCAGCTGACACTTGTTCTCTATGACTGCTTTTAGGTTCAAAAATGTTGCGTCTGGGTGTCATGAGTTGTAAAAAAAATCGACCTTGCATTTTCGATATCGCTGTTTGTAGTTACCTACCAAATGCATCATACAAGGCCACTAGACACAAAACATTTGACAAAAAGCTAAATAACAGTTTGGAATTTATTAGTTAAAAATGTCACTTCATTTTTTATGTACTTTGGACAAGAAGTGGGAATATCTCTTCATATTCACTATGTGATTTTGATATCTATGTAGGCATCGCCGACAAAGTGCCTTCAATTTCTTATATTATAGATTGCTTCATACTGTTTTTAAATTTAAAGTTTATCCCACTGCTCACGAGACCGCACATCTACCCCCCACACCCCCAGGGGAGAGTCCCCGTGGGCGGCCGGGGGGGCCGGAGACAGCGCGCGCCGCGCCGGCGAGCGCGCTCATTACGCCATAGTATCGCGCGTCCGCAAAACGTCGCGTACGTGCGCCCCCGCTCGAGCGCATGCGCCACTGTCTAGCACGGACTTGCGAAATATATGAGAATCGTGTGTGAGTATAGAATCTAGGCATTCTAAAATTCGTCACGATTTTTTTGGGTAAACGGCGAACATTTTTCTCTCATTTTTGACGACTTTCGTGGTTCGACATTCAGAGAGAAGTAGGAAATTACGGACAACATGCTCCTACAGTCACAGAATCTAGATTGCTTAAGCGTATCACTTTGCATAGAAATGCAAAACTGTTTTAAAAAATACATGGCACATGCAGGAACGTGCAAGTGGGGAAAAAGAATTTCTTAATGCGTTGCAGAGATTAGAGAGATAGTGGTTCGCCGCTTGCGGATTGCTGTGACTCCTTCAAAATGTCAGATTGCCATGATCCTTGGCATTCGAAGAATTCAGATCTTTGCGCAAACCGTTTTCTCGATCAATGTTGGGCCCTCCTACGGATACATTATTTAACTATTAGAGGCGCACGAGAAAAGTTCACAAACATCTTTTTTAGAACTCGACATCGACTGTGTCTCCTAGTGTGTGATCGGTATTTGACTTATTTGACTTGTTACTTCATTCCTAAAGATTGTAAACAACGTAAACGCTGAACTGAACTATTTTAAAGAATCACATTCCAATTGCAAAATTCCTGGATTTTTTGAGTCTTATTCAGTCATCAATTACTTCCATTTTGGATTGCTTGATGAAGATTTTGAGACAGTGTTGAAAATAAACTCGCTGGTCGAAGTAACATCATTACTGCATTGCCGTGTTTTTCCTGTGGAGACGATACCAGGCTCTTTGATATGCATTGTAAATCCATAGTTCTACACTCTGCATATTCGATATTTTACTTCTTTACTTATTCTTTTTTTTAGGGATGGAAGCGATCTTGAAATGAGATATTGCTAAGTGTAGATGCAGTCTGCTCGATAAGCAATTATATTGGGTAGGAGTTGAAGGCGGAAAAAAGTATTTATCAGGCATTGCTGCTGGATCTAAAAGAAACTTTCGTCCGGGCATAAAAAAAATAAAAAAAGCCAAATGTTGAGATTTTCATAGGCTGCCAGTCTCAGATGCTCCATATATTGTCCGTACGTTCTTTCTATTATCATGTGATGCGCGTTAGTAACAATGACGGTATTGGAAGGACGATGCTACTCTATGTTTCAGGAATGTTGTTGCAACATTGTTGGGTTGACATTTTCGGGTGATCCGGTGTAATGTGAAGGTCACAAATGGTAGAGGCGCTCTTCCAGGTGGTAGCTCACTCATCTTTAATTATATCTATATCCACTTTTCTAAACACACAAAATAATGGAAAAGGTTCGTGTTTATTTGCAACTATAAATGTGTATTCTACAACTGACGCGTACTCAGTGTACAATCTTCACAGCTGATCATGAAATACGGACTATTATGTTTATGCTGATTGTCTTTCTTTTCTCATGCCTTCCAATCGTGTCGCACAGCCACGCTGCATATAATCATTCAGAGCATGTACATTGTAAGGCTCTTATACTATCACATACGAAGGTTGCATACAAAATATTTTTTTTGGTTTTATTTTCTTTTCTATTGGTATTTAGTTGTATGCCTCTTTCGTTTGTTTTTTCAAATGTGGTATGCTTTACATACTAAGTTCATACAGCACAATGTTTAAAAGAAAGCATAAATCATTTCCAATGTATGTTGATTTAGGCCTTTTTGTCAAATAAAGTATCACACTAGTGTTACTACTGTTTTGTAATTGTAAGATTAATGACATTCAATAGGATCAAAACTTACAATACTGAAGTGTGATTTTATTACATCGCAAGTCTAAGACATTTCATTGATATTCAATCAAGTATTATACCATCATACAATCTGCATTATGTAATTTTTGGAAACGAAGCATTATTATAAATCACGAATTGAAAAACACATTATTATTATGACCGGAAAAATATACTTATGTTTGTGATATATATGTCAACATGGTTCCTCGAGAGTTATCGAATTATTTAATGAATGTTTATCAACTTAGTTCATGGAAATGAGCTAATTATGAAGTCTTGTGAATGCAATAAGACTAGTAACTAACGATGTATACGGCGTTTACTTTCACATTAATATCCCTTCTAGTTAAATACCACACTTTCACAAAGATATATTCACGACTGGTATTACTGGAAAAATGTTTATTTGACCTGATTATAGTATGCAATATAAACTTATTTTTGTGCCATGTGACTTAGAGCTCTTCAATTACCAATAACACATACGAATTATGAAGGCAGGACGAATTTGACATCGGGTTACTCTGTATATTAAACACATTACGAACAAACTGGTATTCTTAATTGTAAAAACAGTCAATCACAAATAGAATAGTTCGTTATTCGCTACATACCAATCACATACGAATAGTAAGCGAGATTTCGTGTTATGAAAAAACATTATCCAGATCTCCTTGTAAACATACAATGAGAAATCTCGGTATACATTATGTTAGTTTTCAAAATTTTCTATGTGATTTTGGTATATGTTTGTATGTAATTTTCGTATACCAGCGGTTTTACGGGTATGTTAGTCTCATGCTTTCAAATGGGCTCTATCATCATAATACTTGCATCCTCCGTCGTTTTGTATTGTGCTGAGCAGATGCATGAAATATTGAAAAATATGCAAGTATGAAACAAGGGAATGGAGTAATGAGCATTTTCGATTTTGATAACCTAATTTGCAGCATGGGAGAAGAGATTATGAGATTTTCGATTTTGATACTTTTGATAACCTATGCTGATGATTTCGATGATATATTCATTAGTTAATATATAGACTTCAGAAAAAGAAAAGAAAAAGCAAATACTCATTCTCACCCTCTTGCTATGATTAATTCATGCTCATCATGCTTTTCTCAGTGAAAGTTAGCACATTGCAAATCAAATACAATTGCATTAGCACAAATACAATAAACGGATGGCTCACGCTTTTCATAGCTCATTTGAAAAGCTGAAAATGTAAGCTCTCGAAAATGATGCAACCGTTGTTGTGCGACACGTTTAGAAATGCATGATAAAATTGATCGAGCTTTCATCAAAATTTAGGTGTGGTGTGGGTGGTGCGTTCGTTTTTCTATAATCAGCTCTGACTACTGCCAGTACTTTTTGGTACCAGAAATTTGGTCGGCTCTTGAGGCAAAGCCAACAGCCCCTACCCTAGACGACTCGTTTCGTAAAAGCATTTACAATACTACCTGGTACAGGGTACTGCCACGTAAGCCTAGATAGGCTTGACGAAAAATTCCTAAACAAGCATCAAGCATCTAACGTTTAACCCAATGCCATTAGCTAATTGATGATAGCATGTTTCTAGATTCTTGGTATACATAAGTGGGCCTCTTAATAATTATAAAATGATTGTTGTTTAGCTGACACGAATAGTGGACTATAAAGGAATCATCCATAATCCAGCAACGCAAATAAATTTCAATTGTAACCCAGACAATGTCATCAGATGTAAGGCCTATTATGATTGCACAGGTATGAACATAGGATGAATGCTATCATGCATACAAAGGATATTACCCACATGATTATTTTTTGATGGAAAAGCCTGCAACAAAACCCAGTAATACGCCTTCCAAATATATGGGTCCTACTATTAAAAATACAGCCGACATAATTTATTAGCATACAGTGCACATCAAGACTAAGTTTTCTGGTGCCGCAGTTATACTCACAATAAAGGAGATGTCGATCTTATGATAGCCAGGTTTTTTAGAATCGGTAATTTTTCCAAGAATGACAGAAATGTTTCAATTTGCTTAGTAAACCAGATAACCAACACAATGTGTTTAAGGTGATAAACTGGTCTTGAAATTATAGATTAAATCTACAAGATATCAGTTAAAAATACTTATTAAATTAAGGAGTTAGAATATAGCCGAAGGTTGTACTTTTATTACGGGAAGGGAAATCAAAAGTTTCAATAATAAATTACCGGTAATTTAAAAAATAATCTAACCCGGTAACTTACGTAGGGAACGATAGGGGGAAAGTTCCGTTACATAACTCTACTCTAGGATCGATTCAAGATTCCCAGCATGTATTCACATGCAGCAGTTATGTTTTGATTATGTCATTATAGGAGAATAAGGTAAGAACCGAGAGGCCAAATTTTACTCAGATGAAAATCAAGCTGTATCAGTCCTGTGGTTGTGTGGCCTAACTGTTCGCTCTGCGTCCGGGGAGAGGGGACCGGGTGAGACCGGGATGGATTCAAGCATTAGCTCGGTTCAAACTACAAGACTTATAGGGATAGGGCACGTTCTGAATTCTATGCCTTTAAAACTCAGAACAAAAAATGAGAGTGCTGGCGCAGCTTAAACCTCGGTCACGAGGAAGATGAGGGTGTTCGCCATAATGTGTATTCGAGGGTTTAAACATGGTTTGGTTGTCTATTACATCATCATACATGTAGCATTTATAGTCAGGAAGTTTCACAGTACCAAATTTCAATTCCACTAAAATATACGTCAGGTTTCTGCACCCCAATTCATAAAATCTACTTTCTTCATCCTTCTTTATCATTTTAAAATCATCCATGTTCATTGTCATTTATTAATAAGGGGACACGTGGCATCCATAGGATTTTCGACTCATATGGAAACATAATTAATTTGTACAAACATTTTTTATCAGCGGATGTTCAGCATCTCTCTGTGAAATTCTCACAAAACCTCCCGAATATGATCATTAAGTAAGTTCCTGAATAGATCTAATAAGCTTAAAAACGAACATCCTCTTCAGATTGTGTGATTTTATAATTCTGTTCGAATATTTGCGGAATATCACGAAGGTGGGTAACAAGATATTTGGCCATTCCAATTAATCTTGCCACGCCAGAGAGATCTTCTCTTTGTTGAGGCATATTTTTAAAAACTTTCACGCGAGATCAAAGTTATGACTCAAATATCAAAAATGTGTTTGAATAATTGCCTTTTTTCTGAAAATACATTGCCATGACATTACAGACAAAATTCTCAACAGGAAAGAAGCGAGGTACCGTATATTCTGGCAAACGGTTGATGGAAAAATTACTTATTCGTATTGTTTTTGTTATCACGATATGATTTTTTCATAATTATACTTCACCGTATGAATATTTTCATAAAATGAAAGGGGCTCACATAACTATTTATGATTATACCTTTACGCTATACTTTATTACTACAGCCAACCCTTACTTGGACAATTGATTTACAATAATATTTTGGTTCATTGAATAATTCTATAAACACTTTACAATTTATTTGAATTTTCCTTTTCAAATATATCGGTTTATTTATTCTTAGTATTGGGTTTATCAAATAATTCTGAATCAATGCTATTCCAATATAGTCAACATGAATGTTGTACTGTTGTGATAGGCATGGCCTTGCAAACTTTAAACATGAAGAATGGCCAGAATACTTAAAACGTGTTTTACTTCCTTTAAGTCAAAAATTCAAAATTCTTACAACTGTAGACCAAAGTGTGCCCCCATACATGTGACCGATTATGTTGTTCCCCCAACACATAGGTGAAGTTTGACACTTCCTTCATGTGACCAAATGTAACCAAATCGGTGCACATTCGCGCGGCAGATATCGTGACTGATGTGACTAATATGTGCTCCGACCTGTCTCTTTATGATTATCGCTTCTTCTATTTATTTGTGATACATACACCCACTACTTGTTTGAACTTTGGAGAGTAAGAAGTACTGCACCACAAATTAAATTGAGTTATAAAATTATGCTCGTAAACAACAATATGCATTTCACTTACTTTGGTGGGAAGAAGAGATCATACTTTCAATTTAAGGTACTTACGGATAAGAAACAGCGACATATTTGCAAATCATCAGATACATTATTCTACTTTCCATTTACTTTTTATATTAAGCCATCTAATGCTTATATAAGAGTGTCTTAATCCACTGTGTGTCTGCTCAAACTGCCAACCGCCCACATGATGCTTCAAAAACAATATAGATAAGCGATGATGTCCAATCAAACACCTTGTCTATTCGCCAATGAAACCAATCGATGGCTGTTGGCTAGCTTCTATATTTTACTGTTTTTTTTACATGAAATTGTTGTTGATTTAAACTTCTATGCATTAATTCATTTTTGCATGATCACTTCTCTGGCATTGCAATTGGAAGTTTCTATTGGGGATAGGACCGTCATCATGCACTGTCTCCCAATTTGTCTTTCTCATTGGGAAATAAACAAGCTGACTTTGACATGTAATGTATCTCCCAATTTGTCATTCACGTGGTCTTAGGCAATGTATTTTAGGCGTTCTCACGATTATGCTCGCTACTTATATTAGCGTTATTAGTCCCCTCGGTTCCACATGCGCTCAGGTAAGTTAGGCGCTCTTGTATAAGTATAGGTTTGCCAACAGTTAGGTTTTATTTTGTTATTGCGCGGTGTATATACTGAGCAGTGAACCTATAGTTTCATTGTTCACGAGGATAACACTATAACTTTGTGTAATTGAATTCGCTACAAAAACTTTCACAAGCAGTCTACATAAATTTATAAGTAATCAATTGAAATATTCTTGGAACAAGTTGTCTCTGTTAGATTTGCTGATGCTTAATAATGGTCACTGCTGACATGAAGCTCAATTTGGTTTTCAGCGATCTGCTGATGAGGCAAGTATTTTAGGCGTTCTCACGATTATGCGTTACTTTATAAAGCGTTTAATTGTCCTCGGTTCCACATGGCCACGTAAGTTAGTCGCTCTTGTCTAAGTATGAATGCAAAGTTCGGTTTTTTAGTAATGCCGGGTTTATATCAGAGCAGTGAACTATAGTTACATACGTCACGAGGATAACACTTAAACATAGTGAAATGAATTCGCTACAAACACTATTCATCAAAGCAGTCTTACATAAAATTTCTAAGTAATCATTGAATATTTTGGGGAAACAATTGTATGATAAATTGTGTGATAAAAAGGTCACTGCTGGCGTTAATTCAATTATGTAAGCGTTATCTGCTGAATGATGCGTGCTTGCAGCAAGGTAATACAACTTTCAATTGCAACACGATGATACAACTTCCGGCGAGGATTCATGCAGATTAAAAAACCGAAGACATGTGTCAACAATTTTTTTAAATCACACATAATCTTTATTGATTAAAGTGTTTCAATATGATATCATCTCTTGCCAGTGATGTTCCTTGATCTAAACACACGCAAAAGTATTCGCAAGTCACATTTGAATTATTCTCATCGAGCACTCCCGCATATGCATGACCTATGGTGATTCATTCATCGGTCAACATATTGTGGACCAAATGTGACGCGCCTGGTGAAGAAAAATGTGTCACATTTTTTAAACTAAACAATCATTATTCTCATTAAAACATTTTTTAATCAAAGTCCAAGTTCCAATATGATACCCTTCTTCGTTGCCAATGACATTCTTGAACAAAACATACCGTAAAAAGTATTCGTAAAAATTCGCAATATTTGATCATTCTCATTCAAGTACTCGCCGTATATGCAATGTAATTTATGGGGATTCATCATTGGCCACATGGAAGTCACATATGTGACCAAATGTGGACATGATGTGCTCGAAAATGCCGTTTCGTCGGGGCAACATAATTGGTTCACATATTGGGCACAGCTTTGGTTTACAGTGTCATTTACACCCAAAAATCATACTTCATGTGCATAATGACATGAATATTTGATTTTGAATATTGTTTACCATATTTAGCCTATACTGTATACAATGCATTTGAAGGAAGATTTGACAGAAAAGAAAGATGGGAACAGGGATAGCGACTCAGAAATTGAATGACTTGGATACAGCCCTCCCATTTTTTTTGCGTTCCGCCTCCTCTGACCATAACCGTTAGTTGGATATCGAAACATTTATTCATATCAATAGGCTATATCTTTCCTATTCAAAATCCCCCAAAAAAAAAAAAAATTATGTTATTCAACTCAGTTCAACAGTTCAACTAACCATTCAAAAGTTAAGCCTCGTATTGCCTTATGAATTGATTTTTTTCAATTGTGTTCTCTGCTCTTTATCAAATAGATGGCTTGTCTCCTTGACCCAAGTTCAAATAAACTTTTCCAACTTCATTGATTAATACCGCTCTCTCTGAGTACGCACTTAATGTTTGAGTCAGCGACTTTGTGCTTGTTAGACTGAAAAGCAAGAAGCATTGGGAATAAAAGCTGTCAATCATCAGGGCGACAGTAAATTCTGTTTTCATTTATATACTGTTCTCGAGAAGTTTATATGCTTAGAGCAAGTGTTTGTTTAAATATATCAAAGTGTGGAAAACTCCCCATTACTCTTATGTATTTTTAGTGGGCGACAAATCAGCCATTCTTTTTTCGCCAAGATATTTTTCAAGATATTTATATTACATTCAATTTCAAGAAGGCCGCGGCGGCAGTGGCTAGAATATTTGTCGTCAACTTCAGTTTTCTATGATTCACTACAATAAAATTTACTGCTTTATTCATTTTTTCACATCAATTTTTGATGTATTGAACGTATCATTTCTGAATGAATGGCTTTGTAGATTGAAAGTGGGTGGAGAAATTGGTGTCTATTTGGTTCTCAGATATTGTTTATTCTACTTATATTGAAAGATGCATTGAAATACAATATAATTTCCTGGAATGAGAAGAAAGGAATTATTTGCTTGCTATATTTAGCAACCAATTTTGTTGTGCTTTAGATGGTTCTTTAACGTTTTCATCTGCCACAGTGAAGATGCAACTCCGCTTGTGTGGGACGCACGGTTGGACTCTTGCGCTTGTCTAAAACGCCCGTCATGCTCTTAATTCTTATCCGATATCTGTGGTTTCTTACATTGAGTGCACCAGTTGCCAAGGAAATTCCACCATCTGTTCATGAATAATTGAGCGAGATGTTGCCCACACAAATTCAATCTACGTTTTCACTGTTATGACGTCATGACCTAGTCGCTGTTTCGTGATTGCTTTATTAACCCTCAGAAACCATGAGCTTTTTCCAGTGGGACCCCCAAACATTACTTCGTATTCCTTAGTTTACTTGCTTAAATCGGATATCAGAAACAGTAGGAAAGTTGACTTTTTCTAGTACAGTCGTGGAAAAAAGTTTATGATTATTTCACCAGGAAAGGCCGATTTTTCATGTTATCTTCTTATGGAAGCTTTTTGAACTAGTCTATCATAGTTATACGTTAATGAAGCATGTATGACATCATCTCTAGGTAGTTCTCTGAGCATTTTTTTAAAAAAAATCGCTGATATCTGAAGTCGATTTCTGATTTTTTAGGTTGGCCTATGAATACATGCACAAAAAATATCGTTTTGTTGAACATTTCCCTGATTCTATTAGAATCTGCAGTAATTATTATGATATTGGATAAAAATGCAAGCTTTATTGCTTAAATTTCAGCTATAAAAACACTTGCAATGCCACAAATGCTCATTTATGTTTTCCAGGGATGAACGTCAGTACTTTGTGGGATAACTTTGTTTTCCAGAAACTCTTTGGATTCTACCTGGGCATTTGGATTTAGACATGTCTCTCACATTCTTCGGCGGGGGAGGGAAATTGCGTTCATTGACAGTTTGATGTTGCGTAATGAGGTCGTGAATGTTGGAGTGCGTTTTGAGCATTGACTTTCACTTTCATTGCTTTCCCATAGTTTCTCAAGGGCGTTGAGTCTGGCGCTGTTTCCCGGGCCAGTCCAGAACATCAATCCCCTTGTCCTCAAACAAATTTCATTGGTCTCTTGGACGATGGCACGGCGCGTTGTCCTCGCTGAAAGACTCTTGTAATCGAAAGTTCATTGAAGGAAAGAGCTTTTCGTCCTGCACATCGATGTACTTCTCAGAATTCAATCGAACGCCTTTTCGGAAGACAAGACTGTTAAGGCCACACCTTCCTTGAAAGCTGAATAGCAGCCCCAAATCATCTACGGATGGGGGGTGCTTCACGTTTGTCAGTGTACCTTTCATGAATTGAGTTTGTACCTGAAGGTCTTCCTAACGTTACTGATGCTGCTGATGAATTGCAAGAATGGTCGTATTCTTCACTAAATGTCACTTTCTTCCATGGTCGATGGGTCCTGTTGACATGCGCTTTGCACCATTCCAAGCGTTGACTCGAGCCTTGGCGGAGATAAAGGGTTACGGACGAAGGGGTTCGTGCTGGTAGCTTGAACTTCTTGCATAATCGATTTCTTAGTGTCTTTGTGGTGAACTATCGTGGACAGGAGACATAAGCCAGTTGAATTTCCGTTCGACGTACAAAATGATGGTAATCCGTTTTTGTCAATTCGATGCAAGCGATTAGTCAGTTCTTATCTGAAGTCTTTGGACGTGTCTTCGGAGCGAGACTTGTCAATGTGTGAGTTCCAGTTCTCCTCCTGTACCGATTTTCAAAATATTGGACATGTTTTTTGTGATATTGAATACTCAATATTGCATTTGCTGCTTGGGTTTTGACGTGTGTTCCTAAGAGCAACGACAGCGGCTGCTTTTAACAGAAGGCGATACTTGACTTGCGCTTCTTGCCCATCTTTGCGTAGAGACTCTGAGAGATTGACTACATTGTATGAACTGACAATGAAGTGGACTCGATGATTTTGATTGGATATCGATTAGGCGATCATCAAACCAGCCACACTCGTGTCTATTCATAAATGCGTGAGAACAGCGATGCATCATTTCAGGTGAATCGTCGAAATTACATCCACTTTTGTGCATTAATAACCATGTTTTCTGAAGAATGTCTAAACTGCTCTCTAAAAATGCCAAAAAGGTATGTTTTTGTATGTTTTTTGTATACTTTGTGGGCCTATATGTGTATTCTGTTAGGCATGATGCGTTTTGACTCGATTTTATAGTCATTTCTGATAGCGGAGAATAGTCAGCAAACCTTTAATTTTCTATGAATTCGGAATTTATCCATAAACCTTTTTTCCAGTCTGTACAGACGTGGAAAAAAGTTTTATGATAATTTCACCAGAAGCCAATTTTTCTGTAATCTTCTTATGCGAAGTTTGAACTAGTTTTTTCATAGTTATACGTAAGGAAGTCATGTATGACTCATCTCTAGGTAGTCTCTGAGCATTTATTAAAAAAATCGCTGATATCTGAAGTCGATTTTGAATTTTTATGTGGCCTATGAAATGCACAAAAATATCGATTTTTGAACATTTTCCCCTGGATTCACTAAACTGCAGTAAAATCTTATGATATAGGATATACTGCAGCAATTATGCCTTAATTCAGCAAATAAAAAACACTTGCAAGGCCACAAATGCTATGTATTATTTCCAGGGATGAACGGTCAGTTACTTTGTGGGATAACCTTTGTTTTCCAGAACTTTTGGATTCTCCTGGGCATGGATTCGACAGTCTCTCACCTTCTTCGCGGGAAATTGCGATCCATGACAGTTTGATGTTGCGAATGAGTTCGTGATGTTGGAAGAGTGCTTTTTGAGATTGACTTTCACTAGTATGCTTTGCATAGATTCTAATTGGGGTTGAGGTCTGGGGCTGTTACCGGGCCGAGTCCAGAACTCAATCCCCTTGTCCTCAAACCATTTCATTGTTCTCTTGGTACGAATGGCACGGCGCGTTGTTCCTGCTGAAAGACTCGGTACTCGAAATGTTCTGAAGGAATGAGCTTTTCGTCCAGCACATCGATGTATTCTAGAATTCAATCGAACGCCTTTCGGAAGAACTGTAAGGCACCCCTTCATGAAAGGCGAAGCAGCCCAAATCTTACGGATGGGGGGTGCTTCACCGTCTATTGTCAGTGTAGCTTTCATGAATTGAGTTTGAACTGAAGGTTTCTAACGTATGATGCTGCTGATGGTAATTGAAGAATGTCGATTCATCACTAAATGTCATTTCTTCCACTGGCGATGGTCAGTTGGACATGCGCTTTGCACGATTCCAAGCGCATGACTCGAGCGCTTGGCGGAGATAAAGGGTTTACGACGAGGGGTCGTGCTGGTTAGCTTGAACTTCTTGCATAATCGATTTCTTATTGTTCTTTGTGGTGATACTATCGAGGAAGGTGAACAAAAGCGATTTGAATTTCCGTAGAGTAACAAATGGATCGTTTTTGCAATTCGATGAATGCGATTGTCAGTTCTATCTGACGTTTTGGAGGTCTTCCGGAGCGAGACTTGACATTGTAGTTCAGTTTCTCTGTACCGTTTCAAAAATATATTGACACTGTATTTTGTGATATTGAATATCATATGCTATAGCAGCTTGTGTTTTGAACGTGTGCTTCTAAGAGCAAGGACAGCGGCTTCTTAACAGGAAGGGATACTTGCTTGCGCTTGCCCATTCTTGCGAAGAGACTTGAGAGATGATCATTGTTATGAACTTGACAATGAAGTTGACTCGATGATTTTGATTGGATATCGATTAGGGAAACATCAAACCAGCAAATCGTGTCTATTCATAAGCGTGGAGAAACAAAAAAAAAAAACATAAGGCCCGATGCTTCATTTCAGGTGAACGTCGAAATTCATCCACTTTTGTGCATAATAACCATAGTTTCTGAAAGACTGTCTCAATCTGCTAAAAATGCCCAAAAAGGTAGTTTTAGTATGTTTTTGTATATTTGTGGGCTCTATATGTGTATTGTAAGGCCATGATGCGATTTGATCGATTTTTAAGGCATTTCTGATAGCGAAAAAGTCAGCAAACCTTGTAAATTTTCTATGATTCGGGAATTTATCATTAAATTTTTTCACGTCTGGGTAAAACTAATGATGTTTGGCGTTTGTAGCAGGTCGGCTTATAACGAGATTCCTTGAGTGACTTTCAACCTTCTCAGTAAACAAGTGCGAAATTATGGTTTTTTTGTAAGTCAACCACATTTTAGTACAGATTCATTTGTACGAGGAGGCGGCTTTTACGATATTTTTGTGTCACCATAAAGGCCTCAGATATTTGATTTGTTTTAAATTGATTTTAATTTCATGCAGCTAATCACTTTCCATATTGTTACCATTTATTCAAATGTTATCCAAAGCTTATCAGAATGTAGACCTAAAAATGATAGTCAAAAATTTGCTGATACTTCGTAGAACAAAATAAAAAAATAGTGTGGAGATCTCAAACTTATCTGTACTGCTGTTTAAATAGTTTGTCATAATCAGGTTTTGAGTGCCTCATACTAATATAATATAATGGATAGCTTTCATTTCAGACATCGATTTATGTCGAGTTGTTCACTTAGGCCAACCAGTCACGCGAGATCATGGTGTCGAAAGCGCAAATATTCACATTTTGCGATCTTCCAAAACACATTGCCACATCTTACGAGCATGAATGCAAACAATGAAATAAATTGACCTTTCACCGCTTTTATACACCAAGGTGGACATGTTCGAAATCATTTTTCATCTAATTAACAAAAATTTTTTGATGATGGAATTTCTCACCCTCTGAGACCTGAGGGGTGTGTCCAGTGGGACCCCTTTTGACCCATCTGCGCATATCTCTACCAATTCTCAATTGAAATGAAATAACACATGCAGATTCACTGTCAGAAATGATGATTTTGCATGGGCTTGAGTGGTTGATATATCGTCAGCGTAAAAAATGAAATAGAAAAATGTGGCTCCGGGGTCCACTGGACCCCCTCAGGTCTCTGAGGGTTAACTAAGGAAGCAGACAGACAGTCACTTCTGTGAGACTGTTCACAAGTCTGGGTGCCGCGATGGGATGTTCTAAATTTTGCTGTTCAGTGAATCATTATGATCTGTGCGTGAAATGGCGTCTGGTAAGTTGATGTTAATGATAGTTAATTGAATCAAATCAAAGTTTTGCAACACGAGTATAGTCACTACATCTGATGCAGTTGATATCAGCTATCCACGGTCATACATTTCATTTTAGTAAAAGTAAATATTAATTTTTAAGTGAGCAACTCAGTGATGGTTGAACTACATTGTCCCTCACAACCTCGTTCATGATAATTCTCAAGGTTGACTCACACATGTCATAATGGTCTTATCTTGTATAAAATAGTTTGACACAATCAAACTTGATGGTTTATATTGATTGGGTAGGGGGAATTTAGGTGGGGGTGGTGGTGGGTGGTTAGCTGGGGGGGGGCTTGGATGGAGTTGATTGCATTGTTTTTTGGGGGTAATTTTTTGTTGGTCGGGGGGGGGGGTTGGAGTGTGGTGGATCTTGTAAGGTCGGTCAAATTATTTGGCCAATATAATGAAACTATGTGTAAAGACGATAAGTGCATAAGGTGCAATTAATTTCCGCCATGCCATTATGAATTGGGCAACAAAATCAATTTCGCACGACTGATCCGATTCAACCCAGGTTTACCGCATCATGAAATGCTATACGAAAAGCTTCTTCCAAGTTACCACTTTGTTTAATAACGAACAACCTTTTTATAACAATTTTAGTATGTCTATTGAGAGAAGAAGTAGTTGCAGCTGACGTAGGAGTCTTTTTGTGATGAAGTCCTTTCTAAAAAAAAGAAAATTAGATGGTTCTTTAATGTCAATTAGCACAAAAATGAAATTAATTTTTAGTTGCCATCAAGGCTTGATTTGGTATTCCGATAAGTCAAAAGACGCGAGCTTATTCCGCACGCTTTGTTGGATGTAAATATAATCAGGGACAAAATTGAGGGGGCATGTTATACCCACGTAAAATTGGGTACCAGACAGCAATAAACTATACAGTGAGGTTTTCAGACGCAATCATATTTGTCGAAATGGTAACTGTCTTTGCTGAACCGGTTATATTTTTGCATGATCATCTTCAAATATTCCACATAATTTATTTAAGGCATTAATTCGTTAGAATTAAGCATATCTGCTTCTTAGAAGTGATTATCTTATCTGAAACACGTTACCAAAGTTTCATAGTATCAAATTTTAGCATATACATGTAATGATATACTTGAATTGTCGTTCTTGGCTATTCGTAGTCGCTGCTTCTCGTCCGCGATTTCCACATGATCAATCATTATTCTTTTCAATAATTGTACAGTTTTTAATTTGATGTGAAATCAAACATGTTTGAAGAACAGTGGTAGGCATATCAGAAGATACAAATTGATGCACTTGTTTAATCTCTAGGTGCAGGCATATTCAAAATGTTTTAAAGCGGGCATTGATTCCTTTGCTTAGTTATTCGGATGAAGCTTTTTTGATATACGGTAAACTACTAGGGGGGGAATCAGACATTGTGGTAAGAAATCTGTTTATTTGCTCAATGGATAGCCACTGTGACATGATGACATGTCAGTGGTAGGCAACCATTTTGTGGTGTGATGACTTACAGATTCTAGTTGATTTACATTCACAATTGTTTGTACTGTATGCGGCCGTTAGATGAATCGAATACCTATTTTGATGAGTCTGATTTCATTTGTCGCAATATTTTTTATTTATGCCTATAACAGAAGCTTAATATATCGAATTTTGATCAATTTAGAAATAGCTGTTTCTTCAACCGAAATGTATATTTATCAGGAATTGAAATTTTCCAAAATAACTCGCTAAGTTTATTTCATGATATTATCTACATAAAAAACAATGATTTTTTATGGGTGTGCGCTGGGGGATCTTACCTGCTCGATACCGAAAAATTTCGAGGTCATGCTGAAGCAATTATTAGTAAGCCTATAGGTGGAAATATATATTTGTTAAAATAAAGATAGCATACATTTTCGCAAGAGGAGCGACTAGCGGGTATTTCACAGCGAAATAATAAAAATTCTGAGAGATTTTGCTGCCAAAAATAATTTGTCATGAACTTAAATGCCCAGTAAATTTCCGTCATGAAAAAATGCTATTAATAAATTCATGTCTATTACTTTCTTGGAGTAGGAATAATTGAAATATCGCCATTAGGAAGTTACTTTTGATCAGCCCCTATTATGTGTGCATTTTTGTCATCATCGTGAAGCAGTATGAGGCAATCAGTATTACAGTAGTTTATACTGCACTTTGAAATGCTTAAATACCGATGTCAGATGAACATGTACGGTGGAATTAATTGATAATTATTCGCAAACGTCTAGACAAAAAACTTGAATGAACAGCACTCGAAATTTAATTGGCACAAGTGAATCAAACCAAATAGTGAAACGTTTTGTGCTTTATTCTATATAGCTTTATAATAAAAATTTCGGTTGAAGGCCTTTTGTGAATTGATGCAGACCTATGATGTTCCAACCGATGAAATCAAATCTGTTTCACAAATGTCCTTTCATCTGCATCTGAATGTTTGTGTTGCTTTCCTTTTTCTGTTGTGAATATAATTTATACTTTTCAGTGATTTGCCGAAAGCCGAGGATACATATTGTATTAATTGCTCAATATACTCGGAATTGCAATTAATGCAAAGTATCTGCAGCTTATTGGCTGGAGCGTCATTCATCAATTTTTCTTTTTTTTCATCACTAACAAAAACAGTCAATTTACGTGATACATCAATAATTTAGTGACGACATTTCAGAATTTGTCTATTTCTTCATAAATTGTTATTCTCAAACCACGAATCATTTAAATACTGCTATTGATACATAGAAGGAAATACATAGGGGAAATACTCTGATGTAAGAAGAAAAATGAGATGTTTAGGATGTCAATATAAAATTTCATTAAAGGATGCTTTCATATTCAAGACTGAAAAAAATAGGAATATAAATAGTATATAGTGTAGGTCAAGGTCCGATCATGCTTCCAACAATAAAATACACTCATGAATGGAAATCTAAAACTGATCAATGAATTGTATGTACAAACTGGTTATCAATAAGAAAATGACAGTATTTCTAGATTCGATACAAAGATTTTCAGATTGTTGCAGTGGGCAAAAAGTTTGTAAACAACTGTTCATACACAGGTACATGATAATGTAATCATAAGTCCCCTTAAATCATTTCAGCTTATTTATAGAGTGGTTTGTAGTCGTCTATTAAGTACCTTAATAATCAATTAATTTCTATGCCAAATCAAATCTAGCATATTAACCATAGAAATGGATCTTCATATCATGTTTTTGTCTTCTAGATGTCTACGGATAACTATGTAATATTTCACTACTTCATAGTTTTGACATAGCTATTCAGCCCCTTCTATTCAATATTTCAATACTATTCTGTTGTCAATTGCGATATCAAATAAAACTGTGCTCTATTAAGAGCTGGCGAAAAAGTAAAATATCATAGCTGTCGCACAAATCAACCATTGATTCCATACTTCCCTTATATATACTCATTGACAAAATTTTTGAAACATTTTACTTCTTTAACTTCTTTCTTTTTGGGATCTGGTATATATACATGTATGTATGATACCTTGATTTAATTTAATCACATCTCCACCAAAGTCGCATTAGCACAGGAAAAACAAGCATGTAGTAGATTCACTTTAATAGCGCGTGTGCCCCCCTTTGGCTACAATACATTCAGTAATCCGAGATGGCATGGATTCACAAAGTTTCTGAATGAAGGATGTTTCAAGGAGAAGCCACTGCTCTGTCAGTCTTTCAGAGAGAATCTTCAGGGACACTGGTGGAAGTGAATAGCGATCTCTCACTCGCCGCCCAAGCTCGTCCCAGACTTTTTCAATGGGGTAACAAGTCAGGTGAGCGTGCGTGAGGCCAGTCAAGGGTTTGATGTTCAATCTCCTCCCAACAGTGGCATTGACAGCCGAGGAGCGATGTGGTCTTGCGTTGTCGTCTTGGAAGACGAGATCCCTCACCCTGTACATGGTGTGGCAACAACAGGAAGCACAATTTTCATTGAGATTAAACTCTCTCAGTCAACGTGCCTTTGATGATTGGACTGCTGGTCGTTAGTCCGCCATGCGCAAATGCCACCCCACATCACAACACTTCCACCACCATATCGTGTGTGTTCTTTAATACAGCATGGGGCAAAGCGTTCACCTGGAAGACGATGCACTCTGAACCCCCCCACGACCGTCATTGAAATCCAGAGTGAATCTCGATTCTCGTTCCACAAGACTTTCTGCCAGTGATGGTCATTCATGTGCGATGGGCTATCCCACAGGCAACTCGTCTTCTGCGGTGCTCAAAACTCAATGGAATTAGGACTTCTGGGGTTCGTCGCGATTAAATTCCAGCTTCTCGCAATCTTCTGTAAGGCCAGTTCGAACGCTACAGTCTATATTTGAGGCACTCTTCCAGCTGTACGACTAGCTTTTTGGGACTGACACATAATCTATTCCTTTTTGCAGCTAAAACTAGACGTTGCGTCTGTCCTTCCTGCAGGCCACTTTCTCGTGGTTCGACCAGATCCCCTTCTTCTTTTTAACATCTCCTTCTGCTTTCCATCGACACCACCACCTCCAAACAACGACTCTCGACAGTTGCGACAGTCGCGACAGTGCAGTTGCAGCTCTTCGGCATCACTCGCGCAACTTCTACCACAACGAATCATACCAATAGCCATACCTCTGGTAAACTGATCGTGTGCCATTTTATTTTACAAAAGCTGGATTTCAGTTCACGTTTATGTTCAATTTGTAAAAGCAATTGTGACAGTTGTATCGATATCAAAATTTGAAATTTGACCACCATAGATCTTTCTCCATTCTCTAATGTGTTGAATGGTAATACATTGAAAGCGAGATATTGCATCATACCTGAGAAAAAAATAAAAAAAACTTCAATTCAAGCCATTGATAGTTTGTTTCATTAATTATGTCAATGAGTATACTTACTTTGGGTTTAGAGTGCCACTTCTTTGAAAATTAACTCATCATGCATGAATACTTTCAAAGCGTTGTCCTCAATAAAATCATCCCGAAGAGGCTAATTTCAGTTCCTGTCTCGAGAAATCGGACGAGTTACTTTGTTTCATCTACTTCTTCTGGGTTCATAAATTTTGTGCCGATTTTGCAATTAAATCCGAACATCGGATATCTTTTATTTATCCTTTGTGAAGACCCACTTTATAAATGTCTAAATGTTGGAGTTACTAGCATTATTATCATGCACATTCAAAAAGGGACCTGCTCAGTTAAAAAAACTAATGATTTCGTTTCAATGGGGTTCGTGCGTCATACGTCGCAAACACCGTCTTCCGCAATAGGCGCGCTCTGATTGGTCAATATTTCACACATTGCTGCGCTTCAACTCGCAGAAGATCGATCCAATCAAATGGTCTACTTGGCTCTACCGTGCGTGTCACGCCCATTGCGTTCGTCATCTGCAACTGCAATGCAGTTGCCCATTGTGGCTTCAAATATTTAAGCCGTTCATTGTCGCAAGGAAAAGGGAAGATAATTGTCGGACATCATCAAATGCGCAGACGGGATGAAGCGACCTACTGCTCCCATTGGAAATCCAGGCTTAATATTCTGGCCATCTTTGCAACAACTTTGTAAAAAAGTATGAATGGCTATTACTTCTTCATATTTTACGCTGTAAATCTAAATTTCCTA
Source organism: Prostheceraeus crozeri (assembly GCA_907163375.1). NCBI lineage: Eukaryota > Metazoa > Platyhelminthes > Polycladida > Euryleptidae > Prostheceraeus > Prostheceraeus crozeri. The sequence continues at coordinate 163,694 of CAJQUW010001695.1, read as the reverse complement.
ATGATGTGGTTCCACCGCTATGCAGAACTTATTGCCAGGTATCTGATTTATGTGCTAATATGTGAAAGATTCATTACAAATTGGCTAGATTCGGGTAATATTGTAATGAGTAGTGCAGCATGCATAACTTTCAATGTTCCATTTTTTTTTCTCAGCGGTTTACGCAACTCATTTATCTTGTAAAATATCATGGTTTCTGTATGTGATGCCTTACAAAAATTTCCGCATGTCGTTTGTTCCGACTACACTTTCAATCCCGCCAACGTTTGGCATCCTCTCCAACAGTGCTTGAGTCTGGCCTAACATTCACCCACTTCACCGACTGCGCTTTGATTCCAGTGCATATGTTATTGATCCAAATGCATTTGTGCTTAATTGCCAAAGCATTTATTTGATGGATGTGATATAACTATACATATGTAACCAATATAACCATAATATTTGTGGATGGATATAGCCCCCATTTGATACTCGTATAGCTGGCTAGATATGCCGTATGCAATTTTTTTATATAGTGGATGGAGGTGTCAGTCCTATGTAACTCATTAAATGAGTTCTAAAATGAGAACTAATATTTTAGAACTCAAAGAGTACTCGATTCTGGGGCTCATTTCTTACTCGTAGTTGGTACTCAGGTTCAGAACTCTTTCTAGTACTCATTTAAGACTTTATGAATAACAGTGAATGGTTCAAGAGTCAGTCGAATGTCTGAGATGTTACTTTTAATGTCACCTAAGCAATCGTTCACTTTCTTTATCACACGACTTTGAACATAGGTTGGCAAGTCATGTTGATTCCACGCAATTTGTATTTTTAAGGAATATGTAAGTATTGATTTAAGTAGCGCAAGTCTGTCGTGACATATCACTCTCAGTGCTTCCTTTTGAGTTTTAATCAATTCAAATCACTCCTTCTATGAAACAGCTCGAAATTGCAGCGTTATAGCGCCTGAACAGCTATGCAGATTGTCATCACATCTGTATTTCGTCATTCCAATGCTATTTAGCATTCGAGGGTCCACCTGCTGACACTTCAACTTGAAGTAGTGATCGAGTTGGTGTTCATGTATACACAATATGCGAGGTAATCAGGCAATTTACGTTACTAGTTAAAAAATAATGTCGGATCGGCTTTGATCTGTTTTACAAAAGGTCATGTTTTAGCTATAAAAACAAAAAAAATCAGAAATGTCTTCTACATCAAATTATTTACTCATTGACATAATTAATGACACAAAATATCATTGGCTTGAATTGAAGTTTGTTTTATTTTTTTCTCAGGTATGATGCAATATCTCGCTTTCTATGTATTACCATTTAACACATTAGAGAATGGAGTTCTATGGTGGTCAAATTTCAAACTTTGATATCGATACAACTGTCACAATTGCTTTTACAAATTGAACATAAACGTGAACTGAAATCCAGCTTTTGTAAAATAAAATGGCACACGATCAGTTTACCAGAGGTATGGCTATTGGAATGATTCGTTGTGGTAGAAGTTGTGCGAGTGTTGCCGAAGAGCTGCAACTGCACTGTCGCGACTGTCGCAACTGTCGAGAGTCGTTGTTTGGAGGTGGTGGTGTCGATGGAAAGCAGAAGGAGATGTTAAAAAGAAGAAGGGATCTGGTCGACCAAGAAAGTCTGCAGGAAGGACAGACGCACGTCTAGTTTTAGCTGCAAAAAGGAATAGATTTGTGTCAGTCCCAAAGCTAGTCGTACACTGGAAGAGTGCCTCAAATATAGACTGTAGCGTTCGAACGGCTTACCGAAGATTGCGAGAAGCTGGAATTTAATCGCGACGACCAGTTGTCCTAATTCCATTGAGTTTTGAGCACCGCAGAAGACGAGTTGCCTGGTGTGATGCCCATCGCTCATGGAATGACCATCACTGGCAGAAAGTCTTGTGGAACGATGAATCGAGATTCACTTTGGATTTCAATGACGGTCGTGTCAGAGTGCATCGTCTTCCAGGTGAACGCTTTGCCCCATGCTGTATTAAGGAACACGACAGATATGGTGGTGGAAGTGTTATGCTGTGGGGTGGCATTTGGCATGGCGGACGAACGACAGCAGTCATCATCAAAGGCACGTTGACTGGAGAGAGTTATCTCAATGAAATTGTGCTTCCTGTTGTTGCCCCAGTGGTCAGGGTGGAGGATCTCGTCTTCCAAGACGACAACGCAAGACCACATCGCTCCTCGGCTGTCATTGCCACTGTTGGGAGATTGAACATTCAAACCCTTGACTGGCCTGCACGCTCACCTGACTTGTTACCCATTGAAAAAGTCTGGGACGAGCTTGGGCGGCGAGTGAGAGACCGCTATTCACTTCCACCAGTGTCCCTGAAGATTCTCTCTGAAAGACTGACAGAGCAGTGGCTTCTCCTTGAAACATCCTTCATTCAGAAACTTTGTGAATCCATGCCATCTCGGATTACTGAATGTATTGTAGCCAAAGGGGGGCACACGCGCTATTAAAGTTGAATCTGTTACATGCGTTGTTTTTCTGTGCTTGTGACTTGGTGGAGATTGTGATTAAATTATCAAGGTATCATACATACATGTATATATACCAGTCAAAAAGAAAGAAGTTAAAGAAGTAAATGTTTCAAAAATTTTGTCAATGAGTATATATAAGAAAAAGTAGTCTCCTATTTTGAGTTTTCAAGAAAATGTCTCTTTGTCCATCTGTTGAGATGTGCTCGTGGGCGACCGACGGTGAATAATTTCTGGGGGATGACTTTACGAAAGATCGAATTATATAAGCTCAAATATCATGTTTGATACTTTGTTATCAGGTCAATGAACTGATCAACAGGGAGCAATCAACTTAATGAGCTGATGACCCCTGACTTGTTGTATATTTCTACACGCTGTAAATTGTACGAAATGTACATCGTAAATCCGATGAAGTAGTTGCTATCAAATGTTCTTGAAATTTCCAAATTTATCTTTTAAATTTTGACCTGAACGAATGATTTTTGATTTTGATTTTTGTGAAGCGAAGTCTTCACGTTTGCTCATACATTTCAATTCTTCTGAAATTGTTATGATGCACCAATATAGAATATTGAGCAACTTTTTGTGATTGCATGTTTGTGGCATTGGTGCTATAAGCTTTAGATTTTTGTTATGGCCAACTGTGTGTATGTGCATGTGCATTGTGCATGTACACACTTTATGCTTTATGTATAATTGTTAAAATAGAAGAAAATAATGAGTTGAATGCTTTTTATACTCGGACGCACTTTAGGCGAGACTACTTTCTTCAATGTGGCAATAGTTTTTATGTGATGAGTGCGTAGGAATAATGCAGAAAGTGCATATTTTTAAAGTTCTAGACTTACAGCGTTTGAACCAGGTTCCTGGTAGTCAAGCAGACACCAGACAGCGCGGTTAGAAAAGTCAAAGATTTTATAATTTTCTCTTAGCTGTTTTGCTGGAATGGCTGACATTCATCCTGTGAAAAGGCAACATTATGATATAGTTTACCTACATTTATACATGTGGAGTAATGATTTCCATAATGATTTGTGAATGCATTTTTTTACCGAATAGTTTAATTTTTTGAATGAATATCGGCCTAAGTTATTCTTGGACACTTTACGCAATCAGAGTTAGCATAAGCAGTTGGAAGCAGTCACAGAAAACAATAAATCCCATTTCAGTTTCAATAGACCCGTGTAAGAAAACTGTGTATAAAAATATAGTCGCAGTGTCACGCGTGGTCCATCACTTGCATGAGAATTGAACGATTGCTTAACTTGTGATTGATTTCATTACATTCTGTTGCGACTAATTAGATAAGAGACAATCATTTCAACAGCTCTGAAATGTCTTTCAGATACTCAAATCGCTCATGTTTTTTATATGAATTGACCTTTGCACTATCGAGTTCATGTTGCAGGCTGTGTCCGCCTTCAGTATTTAAAGTCAAGTATCGTTTCGACATTCACATTGTTAACATTTTTCAGAATACTTTTTGAGTGGCGACTTTATGCTTCTCTAGAATGTCTATTCTGTGGTCAATAAAATAATAAATTGTCGGCCAATGACAGATGGTAGATAAATTACTCATCGCCTCTTCGATGTCGCCAATATCGGTGAAAAGTCCGTATAGTGGTAAACTCATTGTATGTGTGCCATGCGCAACAGTTTTTGAACGGTTGGTTGTTTTTACAGCAAAAGTATCATATCATGCTCGTTATTGGGATCACGGATGTTTAAACAATACAACTTTTAATGTGTATTTTGCTTCTTACATGCTTGGTCTGTTGACTCCGCACAGGAAATTTTGACACACTTTTCATTAGCGAGGTTTTCATCAACAGAATGAATGAAGGGTAATCGCACATGATACCAGCTTACATTTTGTCTTGAATTTTAGTTATTCCTCATCCTCATTATATTACTCTTTTTTCTCTCTCTCTCTATCTCTCTCTCTCTCTCCGTCTCACCCTCTCAATGTCTCGATTTCCAAGTTTTAGCCCAGCCACAATTACACTGCGCAGGATGAGAATTGAAATCGCATAATTCATCCAATGATACGACAAGCTGCGCTAATGCAAAGAACCAAAAATGCCTCTGAATGTGTCAGGAATCGTGCTGTCAACCATAACACACTGTAAACCGTAGACCGACAATTATCCTACGAAATTACTGACAAAATCAACCGACGACTGTCACCTCCAATATCCTGCGATATCCAACGAATTTGTAGGTTCTCCACCGACATCAAAACAGATGCTTTGTATTCAAATTAACTAAAGAATAATTGCTGAAAAAACCATTATTTATTTTGACATACTTTAATTAATTACCTACAGTTTTGATAAAATTTAAGCTATAATTCATTGCTATTCATTTTGTCGCTTTTTGTCAGATATTGTAGGTGTTCAGTGGCAATCATCCTACAAGAAATAACAATGACCGACAAAATAGATTTCGTAGGATAAATGTATGTCAATTGTCAGTCAACGGTTTGCAGTGAGAAGTTTTTCTTTTTGTTAGGTATGACATATTTTCTTTTCATAAGCTGTCCAAGTATTTGTTAAATTGACTAAGTGCTCATTCTTTGACGAATCACAGAATGAAACTAAGATTGCGCAATTCAGTGCCTCTAGCTTTTCGGATTTCGTCCGGTGCTACAGGTAGATCTCGAGTATGGCTGATATTTTGTGAGCCATGTACATGCATAGAAATAGAAGTCATTTCCAGATTTGAGAATAGAAAAGATTGACTCAGTTAAAGTGGCATTCAACATCCATCTACACATGTAAGTCATTGTCAATAGACATGACACTCAGATCTGTCAATACATTTGCACTGCACACAGCCTGCTTGACATCAAACTGACTAGGCCCCCTGCTTGTATTTTACTGCATAATTGGATTCAAACATAGATAACAAATCGTATTTCCATGCGCCGATACAAAGACATATATACGTGCAAAGTTCGATTGCTGAGATTACAAGTTGTCATATCCTAAAACCGGCATGTAGAATGCAAAACTCCTGATAGAAATCAAGGTATTGATCAGTCATCAACGGAATCCTAGAAAAGTCCTTCATGGGCTTTAGAAGAAAATCATTCACAAAGCACCGTAGGTGCCGAAGGATGAATCATAATAAAGCCGTGTAGCTGCAGATGAATTTTAAGAAAACGGAATATTCCGACCATTCTTTTCACACGCATTTTAGAAAATCATAGTTGGTTCGAGAAATTGTTATTGATTTCCCAGATTTCAATGCTAATTACATAGTCGCTGTTTTAGTTCTTGGAGATAATCGGAGAGAAGATGATGTGATGACATAGGTTCCTTCTTTTGAGCCCCAAAACATTCAGGCGGTAAATAATAAGAATACGAGGAGTATAATATTCACAGGTTACAAAATGACGAGCCGTAGCACATATGGATGAAAATGTACAGTACATCCATATGGACATCTATGTGGATACACTGGCACTTCAATTTAATTATTTTAGTCACTGCTCTCCACATCATAGTGCAATTTCAAAATTTTCCTGAAGATATCCCATTCTTTCAGAATTTTCCGGAAAAATTTCTCTTCAAAATGTTCTGTTATTTACAAATTATTTTTTGAAAATTATGTCTACCTCTGTGTCTAAAATGCATGGGAATTTCTGTCTCGCTTATTGTTACGACATCCTGTTTTTTTGTAAATACGATTGTTAACGGATAGATCGATTATTCAAAGCTGCTTGCTTTTGATGCAATTTTTTGTACGTCACAATCCCTATCAACTTGGTACTCCAGCTATACGTTTGTGTATGTATTATACTTGCTGATAGCCGAACATTCAATGGAAGCATAATTAAGTGATTGGATTACAAACGCATCATATTATTTGATGAAACACAGAAATGAAGATGTCTACATCTAAAAGTACGAGTATTATACTGATTTGCGGGATCCATTAACTTGATGCATTATACTCTAATCTGATTGATTCTTGTACATGGAAATAGAATATTTCTTGCGAACATTTTTTCTTTGTTTAAAAAAATTGTCAAAGATTTTTCTCTCAATTTGTTTTCTAAAATAAGTTGTTTTAGACTACAGAGCATCAGAAAGCACTTTGTAAGTCGGACTTGTAATTGTCTTTTCATTCTCTTAGTGTCATTTATATCATCCTTTACCATGTACATACACACGAATTCACGAATTGAATTAACTATAGGCTACTGCTTTTACTTACGTTGAATAACTGATAACATTCGGGTATATAGTCGCGCTTTGCTTATCGGTGAATAATTACACTGACCGAAAATAGAATAGACATCGATGCCAAATAGTCTTGACAATGATTTCAGAGCTGGTAGTTGTTGTGAGCATCTTTCTCCATAATCCATTACAAATTTCATGGCAGACAACATCAGATTCATGAGTATGGCTAGGCAAGCAATAGATCTTATGAATTTTAGAAAATTATTCGCCTCTGTATTGATCGGGAGCTACAGCTATCCACTATGTAGGACGGACCACTAGCTGCCAACTTTGTTATACAAGATATTGTCAGACTATTGTTAGAGAATTTGGTGTTTTCTCTTCTGACCGAAACAGCAATCGGTGATGGGTTCATCCTCTAACCTAACTAAAGATATTGTCAGATATGCATCCAGCATGTGCATTACTGGTGTTAACAATTAGGCAACGACTCATGGATTCCTGCACATGCGGTATCCCACGTTAGCATATCAAGGGTCACTGTCGTGGTTACTGAAATGAAATTTTGTACAGAATCTGTGTGGTTCCGGTTCTAAGCACATATCCGGTGCAAGTGATATAGAGCACCAGTTTTACGTTAGGCCATGGGGCAGAACTGCATGAGCTTAAAGCTATTTTAGAGAACCTTTGGATTCACTATCCAGAGGTAATTGAACTGTCCATTCATCTTGATGGCTATGTCGGCCGAGGAAAGAAAGCATGGCCTATTGCATCTACAGGCGCTGGTTCTGGTCCCTTCACTTCTTCGTCATCGTTTATGCATACTCAGAAATGTATGACTACCGCTCCATATTGCTCGGCAATAATTATATGTCAATTTTATTGCCCTTTCAAAATTCTCCGTTTTCCCGGAAGTTTTGAACACTGCTCCCTATACATTGTCTGGTTGTTTCAAAACTGTATTAGTTCGAAAAATACCTTTTCTGACTTATTATTTTTTCTACACATTTCTGTAATCCAATCAAATTTTATGAAATTTGTCCTCTGAGAAACATTTTTCGCAAATACCCATGTAAATTTCTATTTCAGTTGTATTCAACACCGCTTGACTGTTTAAATGAAATCAAACATGCTCCTCACTTTGTCTTTAAGATGTTGTCATGTGACAATTGATCGTTTTTTAGAGTCTTAATTCTACGATCAATTTCCAATACATCCCAAAAAATCGATTTCTGAAAAAATGGAGTTCAATTATAAATTGCTATACATAAGCTTAGCAGCAAGATGACGGAGCTGTTCATATCTGCATATGAATTATTTTAAGCATTGTAAATGACACATTATAAGTAGAAGCTTCTAACAGACTTTGACCTTACTATCATGTCAGCCAATAGGTGACCTCACTCTTGAAGTAAGTAGCAACTTGATCAATTATCAGATGAGAAGATAAAATTGCATGTAAATCGTTGACTACCAGGACTTAAATTTAGCATTTCAAAGAGAAGCCGCTTGCATGTGCATAATTTCTCTTACGCAAACTGCAATGCACTCGAGAGGAGCGGTGGTAACGACACGAAACGAACGTTGTGCTAATCACTATGGTGCTAGAAAAGAACGGTGAATTTAGAATACATCCTATGGATATTCATTTCTATGAAGCTCTGTCTTTGGATAAGAATAATTACAAATCATGGAAACAGCTTGATTAAACAAGTACAGTATATAATGCAATCTATCTCAGTATGATTTCTAATAAACGTGAGAGTTCATACACATGTTGTTGGACAATAAACAGATTGGTTACAAAACTAAACCTATCAAAGCTATCGGCTGAACTTCAGACAGCTGATAAAAAAGTATAGCCTTCTTGTGAATAGCTAAAGAGCAAGCATGTCACTATAATAGGGAAAGATGGATATCTATAGCGAAAGAGAGCCATTCTGGTCCGACTTATTTAGAAGTATGCCGGTTTTAGGAAACCTTGAAATCATACGTGATTATGATATCGATTGCAATTATATGTGCAGTAACGTACTCTATACAAGGAGTTACACGGTGAGAATCTCCGAGCCGAAGGCGAGACGCCCACTATGACGATGAATTACCCTGATGTCTGCTTAAAATTCTCACTATATATTTTTCCGGCGAGAAGACAATAGATATGTCAAAGCAACAATGTTTTATAACATTGGAATGAAGACTATGTCATCTGCATCACGTCTCTTGGATCTAATTGCTTAGAATTGTTGCTAGTTGTGGCATGTCCACGGCATTGGAAATTTGCATTTGATAGCAGCTGTGTGGTGCAACCACAATTAATCCATCATTCGAAGGGGAGCTGGAATCAAAACAGAATTATTAGAATTAGAACAATCAGAATTGTTAAGAAATTTGTGGAATTTTGTAGTCAGTGAAATTAAGTCAAGAAATCTATTATTGCATTTGCTATCATAATCTGATGCCATTGATTCTACCATTTGTATTTTGGAATGAAATAATAAGCAAATAAATAAAAGATGGAATACGTTCCGTTACCAGTTTATGTTGCTTAAATGACTTGCACCATATACTTAATAGCTCAAGCTTTTGGTGTTGAATGAAAAATACTTATGGACTATTATAGAAACATAAATACAAAGAGGCAATTTTCTCGGTGTGGGCATCATATACAAAATTTACAAGCATACTTTATACGTATATTTACATGACTGATTTCATTTTCGTTACTTGATACTCATATACTAAGCACTATTGCTCGTTAGCCAATGATTTCATTGAATCATAAATGCATTCCAGCTATCATGCGACTTCGCATGTGCTTTGTTATGTAGACCTAGATATAAATTTCTAAATGCCACAAAAATGAACTATTTGCAGGTTAAAAAATTCTAGCATGAGTAGGTAAATAAATTAGAGCAAATGCAATTCGTGTTCATTTTAATCCATTCAGTAGTTTAGAATTTAGATATTGAAATGGCAAGAATAAATGTGATGAAGACTTACTTTGTGCTGTTGAGGTGGTCGTCAATTCAAGATGGAACCCCTCGGTCATCGTCCTTTCGTTTAGTTGAGATAATATTGTTATAGAAAACATAAAAGATTTCCATGTAGGAGGTGGATACAGATCGCCATTTTGTTTCTTGAGCTCTATGAAGAAGCAGTCCAACAGATAGTTCATCGCCATCATTTGATAGGTAATCCTCATTCAGTTCTCTTAAACCTTCCTCTGGTAGTCACGAGCCACTTTCCACTATTCATGCCTTCGCTTGAATCAGTTGAAGTAAAACGCGACTTTTCTATCGTCTTAGTATTGAGTCTGGAATTCTTTCAATTCCTTTCTTATTTGATCGTAGCCTTTTTCTACTGCTTTTCCTCAATGTCAAAGTTAAACAGCTAAATATCAAAGTCCACTACTGCATAGTTGATGACCGCGCTCTTCCTCTCCTATTTCATAAAAGAATGGACTATTTTTGACCTATCTTGTGGAATTCTTAGATTTCCATGATCATATACTTCCATTTGTATTTCTCCGCTCAATTCAAAATCAAGTACTTCTCCGCTGAATTCAAATTCAAGTATTTCTCCGCTGAAATCACTATGATATTTAAGATATTGTTAAGTTTGTGTTTCATTGAAATATCTAAGTTTGTTATAAAAATGGATCTATAGATCGCAACATAGATCTATGGTATTGGATCTCAGATTGGGCATAGGCATATTTCATATCTTCTCGCGTGTTACATATCAGCAACCTAGCTGTCTACTCGGAGTTACAAAGAAATCTCCTCGCATTCGGCTCGGAGATTCTCACCATGCAACTCCTCGTAGACAGTAGGTTACTGTACATATCATAGTGATTTGAGCGAAGAAATACTTTAATTTGAATTCTGCGGAGAAATACAAAGATAAGCATATGATCATGGAAATCTCCACAAGATAGGTCAAATATAGTCCATTCTTTTATGAAATTTCGCAAAAGACTTCGGCTTTTTATAATTGCTTAGTCTATCAAAAAGTGAAAGAATCAGAATACCGCCGTGAAAACAGATATTCCGCATTTACAGATGAATTAGACAAGATTTCGCCAAATGCCGCTAGAGGCAGAATTTCCTTGTCCTTGATGACAATGCTAAACAAGCTCATCGGAATGATCATGATACAGGACAAAGAAAATCGCCTTGTTGAGCAGCTACAACTGAGTGACAAGTGAGAAAACAATATCGTTCTATATATGTTACATTTTGTTGTTGCTATCACTTTTTCTCATCAATCTCTTCCGGATTCATTAATTATTTCTGCTCCAAGTATTAGAATTGAGTGGACGATCTCAACCACGGAAGGCTGACACAGGTTGACTTCACTGAAATATATTTCTTTGAGAGCATTAAAACTGAATGAGTATGCAAGGCCTTGCTTCATCGCATGTTTGCCAAAAGCTACACGTATGTTTCCAAAATGCAGAGTACATGTATGTCGATGGTCGACAATTCCTGTCACACATGTTTCATGTGATTGTCTGGAATCATGATAAAATTATGTCTGATTCTTTCAGATACATCACTCATGATTTTCGTGTCTCCCTAAAATCGACTGAAGCACTTACCCAAAGTGCTTTCTCTTGCAGAGCGTAGCACTCGATGATGCAGAAGCCTTATACTGATAATTCTAGTACATTCAGGGTTGCCAACTCTCACGCATTCGGCGTGAGTCTCACGCATTCGACCCCCATATCACACTCTCACGCAAGGCCAAAAAAATCTCACACATTCTCACATTTTGGCTGTACTCATTGTACGATGCAGCTATGTTCCTGATGTGATAAATTGTGCGTTCAGTCCATAGAAATCAGTCTACTGATAAAAAAACATGGGGTCATAAATGTAGGGTCAAATGCAACATGGGGCTAATTTTTAGATCTCACGCATTGGCACTTTCAAATGTTGGCAACCCTGAGTACATGAATATAGAGATCTCTGACTTCTCAATAGTCCACCTCTCTTGCAGAGGCCTGTATGATCTGCCTTTTGCAAATGGAAGATACACGCGTGACCGCGCATCCCTCTATCATCTATGAGTTGCCCATCAACTGTCATGGATTCTTCAACCAATTACTCATTGCAGATGTTCGTCATACTCATAGTAAGTAAGTAAGTAGGTAGCTTATAAAATCGGCAGGGATGATCAAAAATTGATTAATGTCAATTACAGTGGAACCTCCTATTGCGGACATTCTATACAGCGGACACCTCCGTATTACGGACAGTTAAGCTCAGTCCCGAATAATGTTCGTATCATCACCGGTAACTCCATATTGCGGACACCTCTAAAATGTGGACACTAAGGCGCAGTCCCGACGGTGTCCGTAATATGGAGGTTCTACTTTAACTGGTTTGCTCAGTAATTCTAATTTCAATTAACAGATTGCTCATTTTCCAATTTCAATTAATTGCAATTTCAATACATTAATGACCTAGAATTACAATTAGCCTACAATTAATTGATTGTTCAATAGTATCCATTTGATTTGGTACCAACGAATACATTAACTTGTTGAAAGTGTTCTCATTCTTTTACTGATAAATCATTTTGTGTACCTTTCGGAGAAGTGGCGGGTCTACACTGTATTTGCAGAATAAATGGTGACGTGCAAACAGGAAAACTTGGTTCCTTCAGGCCTTAGACACATCTTACCACAGGAGCTGGATTTCTTTAATTACTTAATTGATAGGTGACTACCTTAATACATGATGGCATCTATGAAAAACAGCAAGTCATTATCATTCGTGTCAGACAGACACCCTAAAACCGCCACCTTGATTTTATGATTTGTCCTAAGATGATAATCCCGTTCAGAATTAATTACATGACCGTATTTAGTTCCAAGTACAAGTTCTTCATAGCATCATTTATTTATTTATTTATAAATATTTCCGCATTCTTTATTTATAACATTACCAAAAACTTGCAATAGCATGTATAGTGATAAGTAATATATAACTTTTTTATATATTTACAGATATTTTGTCAATTAAATTATTGATACAAGAAGAAAAATTAGAAAGAGGTCGTATGATTTTGTGTTAACTGTCAATTAAATTCATGCCAAACATACAATACATGCTACTTATTAATATTAAGTAGCAGTAGTAGAAATGTGGATAATCATATCTCAGAGGATAATTCTATAGGGAAAGCCCTATAAGCAGTTTTCATTAGAGGTCTGCAGTCGTCGCAAATTTGTCCTCAACACGACACGAAGTCGCTCGGACAAAACCCGAACACGACATTGCTTTTTGGGATCCCTGCACCCGGGCTATCGGAGGAATATAACGTCTTGCTTTCGTGCTGGAACAACCGCCCTTCTGTCCGGTTGGCAAACCCCGCCTTCGGCGTCCCCTGAATCACTGCCATCGTGTTGACAATGATTCAATAGACTGTATGAATAAAAATAAGCAAATGCTTGGCAGCATTTACGAGAAGAAAAAGCATGCGCCTCACGGACTTGTCGAAGTAAACACTTTTTCAAGTACTTGAACCATCCCTGTTGTGACATCATAGGAAATCTTGAGGACCCAGGGCAACCTTGTTGTTAAGCACAAAGTAAAACATCCGTTGCTGTATTAAGCCAATAATACAGCGACGGATACAGCAACGGATGTTTTACTTTGTGGTTAACAACAACGTTGCCCTGGGTCCTCAAGATTTCCTATAAACACTTGAACTAGAAGATTTTGCTTATCTTCATATGAATGATAACCTGCTTTTACTTCAAAGCAATTGCTAATGCTTCCAACTAAACTCGGCGTTCCTAATCACGTGCCTGTCAGCGACTGTGCAGACCGCTATCATTGGTTATTAGTTCATCATGTATGTACAGTAACCTACTGTCTACAAGGAGTTACATGGTGAGAATCTCCGAGCCGAAGGCGAGAAGATTTCTTTTCTAACTGTGAGTAGACAGCTAGGGTACTGATATGTAACCCACGAGAAGACATGAAATATGCATAATGCCCAATCTGAGATCCAACAACATAGATCAATGTTGAGGTCTATGGATCTATTTTTATAACAAACTAAGATATTTCAATGAAACACAAACTCAACAATATCTTAAACATCATAGTGATTTCAGCGGAGAAATATTTGAATTTGAATTCAGTGGAGAAATACAAACAGAAGCATGTGCTCATGGAAATCAAAGAATTCCACAAGATAGGTCAAAAATAGTCCATTCTTTTATGAAATAGGAGAGGAAGAGCGCGGTCATCAACTATGCAGTAGTGGACTTTGATATTTAGCTGTTTAACTTTGACATTGAGGAAAAGCAGTAGAAAAAGGTTAAGATCAAATAAGAAAGGAATTGAAAGAAGACTCAACAATGAGACGATAGAAAAGTCACGCTTTACTTCAACTAATTCAGGCGAAGGCATGAATAGTGGAAAGTGACTAGTGACTACCAGAGTAAGGTAACAAGAGAACTGAATGAGGATTACCTATCAAATGATGGCGATGAACTATCTGTTGGACTGCTTCTTCATAGAGCTCAAGAAACAAAATGGCGATCTGTATCCACCTCCTACATGGAAAACTATTATGTTTACTGTAACAATATTATAATAACTAAACGAAAGGACGATGAGCAAAGGGTTCTACCTTGAATTGACGACCACCTCAGTAATGGTCAAAAGACCGTTCCAGGACCACCATAAAATTCAAAAAATGGTATTTTTAAAAACGACATAAATTCATGAATTTGAACCCTTTTTCAGGTTTTTAAGACCTAAATACATGAATTTAGACCATTTAAAAAGTAGGCCTACCATTTTTTGAAAAAATGGTATTTTTAAAAACGACATAAATTCATGAATTTGAACCCTTTTTCAGGTTATGGAGACCTAAATTCATAAATTTAGGCGTTTTTAAAAATACCCAATTTTTCAATTTTTTCAAAATCTCAAGTGTGTGATTATGACATTTTTCATTGCTCAAATCATGACCGTTCAAGGACACCGAAAATCATAAAAGTTAAGAATCTCAAATTTGAGATTAAGATTATTTTTTCTCTCTCTTAAATCATGACCGTTCAAAGACACCGAAAATCATAAAAGTTAAGAATCTCAAAATTTGAGATTATGACAATTTTCACCCCACCCTTAAAATCATGACCGTTCAAGGACACCGAAAAATCATAAAAGTTAGTATTTTTAAAAACGTCTTTTAAATCCATTTTCAGGTTTTTAAAATATATCATGTGACTAAAAATATTTCTTTAAAAATGGAAGAAACAAAAGTGGAAGAAACCGCAAAAATATATCCTTCGTTATCATATGAACGTAGTTCTACTTTAATGGACATTGAAAAGATTAACATTGAAAAAATGAACAAAGAAAAACACAAAGATAGAGTTAGGTATATGAAAGACAAGGAATCTCAATTATTATTAAGATTAGAGCATTATAAAAAATTAAGAAAGAGATGGACTAAAGTTAAGAATGTAACACAAGGAATTGGCATATTCTTAACAATAAGTTTAGGTGCTTTAACAATTGTTATATCTTCAGGTGTTTTAGTAATTCCAGTAGTTGCTACAGCTTTAACAGGTACGGGTGTTTTTGCAACTGCACTTGTTACAATGTTAGATAAATCTTTAATTACTAAGAAACGAAAATCATTAAAAACTAAGCATTTATATATTAAAGAAGTCTATGATAAACTACATTACTACTTTCAAAGAGTATGTGATGATAATGTTATTACGTTAGATGAGATTGAAAAATTTGATCAAATAGCTAATGAAGTAAATCAAATATCATTTCATTTAAAGACCAAAAAAGTTGATGATAAGAATAAACAGGATGAAAAAATTTCGAGTGATGGTAAAATTTCTAATGAAGAAAATGACAAATTTTTTTTAGAAGAGCTAAAAACTTTAAGCGAAAATTTAAGCAAAACTTTATTAAACAAAACTTTATTAAACAAAACTTAAAGCGAAAAGATGACATACAACAAAGCAATAAAAAAATAATTTGTTCAGTAAAATGTTTTTGTTGTATTCCAATGTTACCACAAAATTCAAATATTATATTTTAAAAATGGATAAAATTAAAGCTGATAATTTTAAAAGAATAAAACAATTACAAGAGTTAATAAAACAAAGAAATATTATGAAAGAAAATCATCTTCAACATAGAATGATAAAAGCTGGTATTCAATCTGATATGTTTGAAAAAATGCAGCAAACCGAGCAAGTAAAAACTGATTTTGAGAAAACTATGAAACCATTTAAAACTCTTGAAAAAGAAAGTACAAATAATGATAAACAAATTGATATAACAGATCCAGAGCAGAAAACTATATTAGATGACTATGGATTACTAGAATCAAACATTAATAAGAAATTACCAAAATCTATGCAATTTGAACATTCTATTTCATTTATAGATGGAAAAACAATACCTAGATTTTATCTCGGACAAAAAGAAATATTTCCACAACCTTTTCGAGGTTTAATTTTTTCACCAGATAAATATCCTTTTAATTTAGATAGAAATTTTGTTGATCTTTTAAGAGGAGCAGATTTAAATAATTATGCTGTAGAAGATCTCATAAAATATAAAGCTATGTTAGATAGAGTTGGTGCAGTAAAATCTCTTAGACGTTATAAACAATTAGAAAATTTATTATCAACGGGAGTTAAAGTAGGAAAAGGTTTATCTGAAAAACAGAAAACAGAAACAACTGTATTTTTACCAGATGATCCACAAGAATTACTAAATAGATTAAATATTTTAATATCTGCAATAAAAGAAGGACATAATTCTAGTTTCAATGAAATTCATGCTATATTGAAAAGACTGTTAGAAAAGAGGATTCTAAATGAAGAGGATTATAAAAGTATAACGGGACATCGTAGATGTCTTCCACATCTACATTTGGAACAAAATAAAAATTATCGAATTGCATTGACTAGTTTCTCCACATTTAACACTATTCAAAACGTTATCAAAGATGTGAATGGTCAATTTAGATATTCTACTGATAAAGGCAAAACGTGGAAAATACTAACTTTTCTTCCTGGTTCTTACGAAGTTGAATCAATATCAAATGAAATTAAGAGATATTTAGGTATACCATTTAAAGATAAGAAACAATTACATTTTGCAGTTGAACCGGCAGTTAATAAATTTTCTCTTACTTTAGACGAAAATCATCAAGTTGATTTTAATCATGATAGATCATTGTCAAAGCTATTATGATTTAATAAACAAACCTATAGTCAAGGTTATCATTTAGTTGAGAAGATTCCAAAAATAACTGAAATAAATTCAATTGTTGTACATTGTGACATTATTGAAGGAGGATATATAAATGGTAAATTGTCAAATTTAATATTCAGTTTTCCAGCTTTTACTGTACCCATTGGTTATAGATTAATTGTAATTCCACAAACATTAATATATTTCCCTATTACAAGAAAAACTATTAACAACATTAACATTAGAATCACTGATGAGAAAGGACAAGAAATAAATTTTGGAGGTGAAGAGATTATGATAGATCTTTTTGTTCGGGAGGTATAAACTCCCGTTCGAGAGGTATAAATTCCCACGCGAAGCTAGAGAAGTTTAATTTTCTTCTTCTTATTATTATTATTCTTATTCTTCTTTAGAAACAAAAAAATTAAAAAATTAAAAATAAAATTTTTTTATTAAAAAGTGAGTGAAGTACTACCATTAAATAAAAAAAACTTAAATTTAATCATCATCCAAATTTATCTAATAAAGTTTTGTCAGTTATTTGTGGAAGATCAGGATGTGGAAAAACATATCTATTATTTAAAATTTTAACGACTCCAAACTTTTTGGATTATAACAATCTTATAATTTATACAACAACAGCAGAACAACCCGTCTATCAATTTTTAAAATATGGATTTGAAAATAATCTTAAAAAACAGCAATTGCTTCATTATTCAAAGAATATGAAAAATCTGAAGATGAAGAAGAAATAAGTTCGTGGTGTGAAGAAGCAGCAAAAAATAGTCAGTTAGTAGAATCCAATAAAAATAAGCATATAAAGATACAATTAATAGATGATAGTGGTAATATGCAAGATCCTAGTAAACTAGATAAAACAATGAAACATTGTGTAATTTTTGATGATTGTGTTAATGATAGAAATCAGTCAGTTCAGAGAAATTATTTCACAAGAGGCACTGACATAATAACTGTAGTGTTTTTTATTTAACACAAAGTATGTATTCATTAGACGGAAGTGTTATTAGAAAGAATGCAAATATATTTATACTATTTGAAATAAATGCAAGAAACTTAAGTGATTTGTTAAGAGACTTATGTGTAAGAAATAAAGATGAATTTAAACAATCGTGTAACAATGCTTGGTCAAAAGATTATGGATTTATCACAATTAATATTGATAAAAAAATTCATGATAGAGTTATAGAAGATTTGTTTACTGAGTAATAAAAAATTTTTATACTGAGTAATAAATAATAAATTTTTTTTCTAGACTGATTTAAATAATAATAAATAAACTTTAAAAAGGTTCAGTAGTTATTCCATCAGGTAAAATTTTTCTTTTATCATCAAATGGATCTAATGCTAATTTATGTTCCTCTTTTAAATACATTTTATGTTTCTTTGAATTAAGTCTATAATTACATGCTGTTTTTATTTCATTATTAAATAATGCATTTTTATAATCTTGAAATGTTATTTGATTAGCCACTGTTGCCTTTGAAATTCCTTTTAATGTTTTATGTGTTTTAATATTATTAGTTGTATCATAACAATAACATTTAGATTTTAAAAATATAGCTTCTGTTATGAAATCTTCATTTCCTAACTCATCTTTTACTTTACATAATTCTGAAGGATGAATAAAATCTTTTATTTTATCTATTTCTTCATCAAGTGAAGAATTATACGGTATTGTTAATTCTAAGAAAACAGAATCGGTATCTGTAAAGTGTAATTTATAGTTTTTGCCATAAGCAGGTGCTAAATAATCATATATAAATCTATACATAAATAGTTTAGCTAATTCTAATATAGTGAATCCAATAAAATTAAACTTATCATGTTTTACGCTAATTCGACGTAAATGTACAGCACATAGTTCATCACTAAATCTAGTAGTTCTTTTATATGTAGGTTTCCTTGTTAAATTTTGAAACCTTTCTTTATCATAAACTATTTCAATATTTTGTCTATTACGCACATTTTCTAAAGTCTTACCATAAAATGCATTATTCATTAATTTGAAGAACACGTTTCCAAAATCATCTTTATTTCTTTTAGCTATTTTACGTTTTTCAATTTTGAACTCTACATAATTTTTTAACCATTTAGATTTTTGATAAAATAGTTTTCGATGTATTTTGGTGAGAATCATTCCATGTTCTAAATACCAATCTAGCATTCTTCCTTCAACAGCATACTTTCCTTTATTACTTTGTGTTAACATAAGTTTTTTTTGTTGGTCTGTATTTCTTAGGAATTATAGATTTTTGATAATCTGAAATATCTTCTATATTGGGAATTTTGTTTTCGGGACAGAAAGGAAAATATTTTGTTTTATCTTTTATTTCATCAGGGTATACTAAATCAACTTCATATATATAACCATGATTATAATTTCCATCATATGTTTTTTGATAATCAAGAATATTACACCATTCCATCTCACCTGTTGGTAATTCTTGTATCATGCAAGAAGAATATAAGCTATTAAAATCATAATATAACAAATAGTTTTCTCTCATGATTTCATCAACTGCTGCTTGACTATCTTCATTTGATATAAGTCCTTCTATATTTTGATTAAACAATTTTATAAACTGATCGCTTTCTTCTGGAGATAAAGGTTTCATTATTCCATAATCATCAGGATTTACTTTTTTATTGTAACACTGTACATAACGATTACCTAAAACTGATGAAACTCCACCTCTAATTCCAGATTCAAAAAATAATAATTTATCATATGTATTTTCTTTATAATGTTTAAGTTTAACATTTGTATGTTTTAATCCTGCTAACCATGTTAAACCTGGTGTAGAATAACAATAACATGGATCTATTCCGTAATATTCTAAACACATATCACGAAAGTTTTCAAAAAGATCAGCTAGTATTAATACATGTATCTGTAGATATTTCATTGTATAATCATACATTGTTTTACAATTTAACTCTCTCCAATTTTTTTCAGCTTCTGCATAGTCTTCTTTAGATAATTGTGTTTGTTTTAATGTTGATTTAAATTTATTTATTGGAGGAAGTTGTTTTTCTTCCATAATTTTATTCACAGAATTAAAATCTCCAGTTATGTACTCATACGGAAATATTCCTTTTAAAGGTTTTAAATTATATTTATTTAGTATTTTACATTGTTCAGATTTCAAAGTTTTTCCCATAACATCTAATGAATAAGGAGTAAAAAATCTAAATGCATCTAAAATTCTAATACAACCTAATTGCATTGAAAAATATTCATCTTCTGTTTTACATAGTACATTTATTTGTTGTTGTTGTAATTTTTCAGATGAAAATAAATTTTTCATTATTAAATGGAAATCATATTTAGAACCATTATAGAAATATAGAGGAACAAAGTTATATTTAAATTTATTAGCATTAAGATTACAAGAATTATGTGCTGCACCTCTATATAATCCATTTAGATGATCATGATCTTTTACTTTGTCGAGATATCTACCTTTGCCATTTTTATAATTTTTTGTAAATTCTTTTCCACAGTAATAACAATTTGTTTCATTAACAAAATTAATTTTTTCTTCATCCGTTAATGGAATCATTGGTATATTTGTTTCAAGCAATTGTGAAAAACGACATTGTAATTCTTCTACTTTCTTTGTAAACATTTCTGAACTATCTTCACCATAGTATTGATAATATTCTGATTTAAATAATTCAGGATAATTTGAGTGAATGTACATTCCCCAACATAATGGTTTTTGTTCAAATAAATATTTTCCTTTACTTTGTTCAGAATTATCATTTTCAGAATCGGGCGAAGCCCTAGAAGACATCTCCGATGTCCCGTGATTTTGTGTCATATTAACATTATATGCTTCGAAATGACAATAAATAGTAAAGGGTACTTTATTTTTCAAATAATGTCTATTATATATTAAATAATCATCTTTAGGAAAAGTATTTTCAACTGCTTCATTTTGTTGGCAATTCTCCAAATGTCTATTCATTTCTTCTTTAGTTCTAAAGCTCGTCATACATTGGAGACAAGGAAAATTAGCATTATCTGAAGTTTTTGTAAATATAGAAACTTCTTTACACAATATAAAATGACCCTGATAATATAACATATTCGCTTGTGCTGGTTGTTTTGTTTGTTTTAATTTTTCAAATTTATCTTTATATATTTCATGTGTTTCATCAATTTCTTTTGTAAGATTAAATGTATTTCGATGAAAATTTTGATTTAATATTTGTAACTGATAACTATATTCTTTATCATATTGTTCTTTATATTGTTGTTGACATTTTTTAGACATTCATTTATTTTTTGATTGGTTTCATTTTCTTCATTATTTAATTCTTTTTTGTCTTCATTTAATTTTTGAATCGTTTCTATCTTCTTATGATATTTATGGCCATATTCTTGTACTAATATTTTTGTTTGTTGCTGATAATCTGTTTTACATTTTTGTAAAATTTCATTTCAAGTTTGTAATTTTTGTTGATATTCTAAAGATAAAGATGAATATTTGTAATTATAATCATCATTACGTCCTTTATAATTATTATGATTAATCATTATTGGTGATAGTGTTTTAACAATTTCAAATTTTTTAGTACATATTATATTTCCTTGGTAAAAAATATTATGATGCATGTAATTTCCCCTATCATTATATACTATTTCTGATTGACATAAATTTTTATTATTCAAATAAAAATGTTTAGAATCTGAGTAAAGTGGAGTAATTTTACCAATAGAAACATAATTCACATTTAATTCAAAAACATTTACTTCTATTAAATTTTTAATCTTTTTATGAAACTTTATTAACCTATTATAATCATATGGAAATTCATCTAAACCATCCGAAAGATCAAATTCCTTTATGTATTCTTCTTTATTATAATGACTTAGTCTTTCTTTGTGATATTCTGCAGGATGTAAATGTGCTATAATACTCCACAGAAAACAATCATCATCTTCATTTTTTATGTTGATTATTTGTGGTGAACGAAAAGGTAAAGGAACATAGCTACCACCAGTATTATTTTTATATTTATCAATTACTATTTTCTTAGATAGTATTTTAACAAATCTCCAACCAGATTCACGTAACTGGGCTTCAATTATACAATTTTCTAATTTAAGTATCATCGATTCAAATATGGGTTGTATATCATTTGCATTACAAATTCACAAGAAATTCACAATGTAAATGATATACAACCCATATTTGAATCGATGATACTTAAATTAGAAAATTGTATAATTGAAGCCCAGTTACGTGAATCTGGTTGGAGATTTGTTAAAATACTATCTAAGAAAATAGTAATTGATAGATATAAAATAATACTGGTGGTAGCTATGTTCCATTACCTTTTCGTTCACCACAAATAATTAACATAAAAAATGAAGATGATTATTGTTTTCTGTGGAGTATTATAGCACATTTACATCCTGCAGAATATCACAAAGAAAGACTAAGTCATTATAATAAAGAAGAATACATAAAGGAATTTGATCTTTCGGATGGTTTAGATGAATTTCCATATGATTATAATAGGTTAATAAAGTGTCATAAAAAGAATAAAAATTTAATAGAAGTAAATGTTTTTGAATTAAATGTGAATTATGTTTCTATTGGTAAAATTACTCCACTTTACTCAGATTCAAAACATTTTTATTTGAATAATAAAAATTTATGTCAATCAGAAATAGTATATAATGATAGGGGAAATTACATGCATCATAATATTTTTTACCAAGGAAATATAATATGTACTGAAAAATTTGAAATTGTTAAAACACTATCACCAATAATGATTAATCATAATAATTATAAAGGACGTAATGATGATTATAATTACAAATATTCATCTTTATCTTTAGAATATCAACAAAAATTACAAACTTGAAATGAAATTTTACAAAAATGTAAAACAGATTATCAGCAACAAACAAAAATATTAGTACAAGAATATGGCCATAAATATCATAAGAAGATAGAAACGATTCAAAAATTAAATGAAGACAAAAAAGAATTAAATAATGAAGAAAATGAAACCAATCAAAAAATAAATGAATGTCTAAAAAATGTCAACAACAATATAAAGAACAATATGATAAAGAATATAGTTATCAGTTACAAATATTAAATCAAAATTTTCATCGAAATACATTTAATCTTACAAAAGAAATTGATGAAACACATGAAATATATAAAGATAAATTTGAAAAATTAAAACAAACAAAACAACCAGCACAAGCGAATATGTTATATTATCAGGGTCATTTTATATTGTGTAAAGAAGTTTCTATATTTACAAAAACTTCAGATAATGCTAATTTTCCTTGTCTCCAATGTATGACGAGCTTTAGAACTAAAGAAGAAATGAATAGACATTTGGAGAATTGCCAACAAAATGAAGCAGTTGAAAATACTTTTCCTAAAGATGATTATTTAATATATAATAGACACTATTTGAAAAATAAAGTACCCTTTACTATTTATTGTCATTTCGAAGCATATAATGTTAATATGACACAAAATCACGGGACATCGGAGATGTCTTCTAGGGCTTCGCCCGATTCTGAAAATGATAATTCTGAACAAAGTAAAGGAAAATATTTATTTGAACAAAAACCATTATGTTGGGGAATGTACATTCACTCAAATTATCCTGAATTATTTAAATCAGAATATTATCAATACTATGGTGAAGATAGTTCAGAAATGTTTACAAAGAAAGTAGAAGAATTACAATGTCGTTTTTCACAATTGCTTGAAACAAATATACCAATGATTCCATTAACGGATGAAGAAAAAATTAATTTTGTTAATGAAACAAATTGTTATTACTGTGGAAAAGAATTTACAAAAAATTATAAAAATGGCAAAGGTAGATATCTCGACAAAGTAAAAGATCATGATCATCTAAATGGATTATATAGAGGTGCAGCACATAATTCTTGTAATCTTAATGCTAATAAATTTAAATATAACTTTGTTCCTCTATATTTCTATAATGGTTCTAAATATGATTTCCATTTAATAATGAAAAATTTATTTTCATCTGAAAAATTACAACAACAACAAATAAATGTACTATGTAAAACAGAAGATGAATATTTTTCAATGCAATTAGGTTGTATTAGAATTTTAGATGCATTTAGATTTTTTACTCCTTATTCATTAGATGTTATGGGAAAAACTTTGAAATCTGAACAATGTAAAATACTAAATAAATATAATTTAAAACCTTTAAAAGGAATATTTCCGTATGAGTACATAACTGGAGATTTTAATTCTGTGAATAAAATTATGGAAGAAAAACAACTTCCTCCAATAAATAAATTTAAATCAACATTAAAACAAACACAATTATCTAAAGAAGACTATGCAGAAGCTGAAAAAAATTGGAGAGAGTTAAATTGTAAAACAATGTATGATTATACAATGAAATATCTACAGATAGATGTATTAATACTAGCTGATCTTTTTGAAAACTTTCGTGATATATGTTTAGAATATTACGGAATAGATCCATGTTATTGTTATTCTACACCAGGTTTAACATGGTTAGCAGGATTAAAACATACAAATGTTAAACTTAAACATTATAAAGAAAATACATATGATAAATTATTATTTTTTGAATCTGGAATTAGAGGTGGAGTTTCATCAGTTTTAGGTAATCGTTATGTACAGTGTTACAATAAAAAAGTAAATCCTGATGATTATGGAATAATGAAACCTTTATCTCCAGAAGAAAGCGATCAGTTTATAAAATTGTTTAATCAAAATATAGAAGGACTTATATCAAATGAAGATAGTCAAGCAGCAGTTGATGAAATCATGAGAGAAAACTATTTGTTATATTATGATTTTAATAGCTTATATTCTTCTTGCATGATACAAGAATTACCAACAGGTGAGATGGAATGGTGTAATATTCTTGATTATCAAAAAACATATGATGGAAATTATAATCATGGTTATATATATGAAGTTGATTTAGTATACCCTGATGAAATAAAAGATAAAACAAAATATTTTCCTTTCTGTCCCGAAAACAAAATTCCCAATATAGAAGATATTTCAGATTATCAAAAATCTATAATTCCTAAGAAATACAGACCAACAAAAAAACTTATGTTAACACAAAGTAATAAAGGAAAGTATGCTGTTGAAGGAAGAATGCTAGATTGGTATTTAGAACATGGAATGATTCTCACCAAAATACATCGAAAACTATTTTATCAAAAATCTAAATGGTTAAAAAATTATATAGAGTTCAATATTGAAAAACGTAAAATAGCTAAAAGAAATAAAGATGATTTTGGAAACGTGTTCTTCAAATTAATGAATAATGCATTTTATGGTAAGACTTTAGAAAATGTGCGTAATAGACAAAATATTGAAATAGTTTATGATAAAGATAGGTTTCAAAATTTAACAAGGAAACCTACATATAAAAGAACTACTAGATTTAGTGATGAACTATGTGCTGTACATTTACGTCGAATTAGCGTAAAACATGATAAGTTTAATTTTATTGGATTCACTATATTAGAATTAGCTAAACTATTTATGTATAGATTTATATATGATTATTTAGCACCTGATTATGGCAAAAACTATAAATTACACTTTACAGATACCGATTCTGTTTTCTTAGAATTAACAATACCGTATAATTCTTCACTTGATGAAGAAATAGATAAAATAAAAGATTTTATTCATCCTTCAGAATTATGTAAAGTAAAAGATGAGTTAGGAAATGAAGATTTCATAACAGAAGCTATATTTTTAAAATCTAAATGTTATTGTTATGATACAACTAATAATATTAAAACACATAAAACATTAAAAGGAATTTCAAAGGCAACAGTGGCTAATCAAATAACATTTCAAGATTATAAAAATGCATTATTTAATAATGAAATAAAAACAGCATGTAATTATAGATTTAATTCAAAGAAACATAAAATGTATTTAAAAGAGGAACATAAATTAGCATTAGATCCACTTGATGATAAAAGAAAAATTTTACCTGATGGAATAACTACTGAACCTTTTTAAAGTTTATTTATTATTATTTAAATCAGTCTAGAAAAAAAATTTATTATTTATTACTCAGTATAAAAATTTTTTATTACTCAGTAAACAAATCTTCTATAACTCTATCATGAATTTTTTTATCAATATTAATTGTGATAAATCCATAATCTTTTGACCAAGCATTGTTACACGATTGTTTAAATTCATCTTTATTTCTTACACATAAGTCTCTTAACAAATCACTTAAGTTTCTTGCATTTATTTCAAATAGTATAAATATATTTGCATTCTTTCTAATAACACTTCCGTCTAATGAATACATACTTTGTGTTAAATAAAAAACACTACAGTTATTATGTCAGTGCCTCTTGTGAAATAATTTCTCTGAACTGACTGATTTCTATCATTAACACAATCATCAAAAATTACACAATGTTTCATTGTTTTATCTAGTTTACTAGGATCTTGCATATTACCACTATCATCTATTAATTGTATCTTTATATGCTTATTTTTATTGGATTCTACTAACTGACTATTTTTTGCTGCTTCTTCACACCACGAACTTATTTCTTCTTCATCTTCAGATTTTTCATATTCTTTGAATAATGAAGCAATTGCTGTTTTTTAAGATTATTTTCAAATCCATATTTTAAAAATTGATAGACGGGTTGTTCTGCTGTTGTTGTATAAATTATAAGATTGTTATAATCCAAAAAGTTTGGAGTCGTTAAAATTTTAAATAATAGATATGTTTTTCCACATCCTGATCTTCCACAAATAACTGACAAAACTTTATTAGATAAATTTGGATGATGATTAAATTTAAGTTTTTTTTATTTAATGGTAGTACTTCACTCACTTTTTAATAAAAAAATTTTATTTTTAATTTTTTAATTTTTTTGTTTCTAAAGAAGAATAAGAATAATAATAATAAGAAGAAGAAAATTAAACTTCTCTAGCTTCGCGTGGGAATTTATACCTCTCGAACGGGAGTTTATACCTCCGGAACGGGAGTTTATACCTCCCGAACCAAAAGATCTATCATAATCTCTTCACCTCCAAAATTTATTTCTTGTCCTTTCTCATCAGTGATTCTAATGTTAATGTTGTTAATAGTTTTTCTTGTAATAGGGAAATATATTAATGTTTGTGGAATTACAATTAATCTATAACCAATGGGTACAGTAAAAGCTGGAAAACTGAATATTAAATTTGACAATTTACCATTTATATATCCTCCTTCAATAATGTCACAATGTACAACAATTGAATTTATTTCAGTTATTTTTGGAATCTTCTCACCTAAATGATAACCTTGACTATAGGTTTGTTTATTAAATCCTAATAGCTTTGACAATGATCTATCATGATTAAAATCAACTTGATGATTTTCGTCTAAAGTAAGAGAAAATTTATTAACTGCCGGTTCAACTGCAAAATGTAATTGTTTCTTATCATTAAATGGTATACCTAAATATCTCTTAATTTCATTTGATATTGATTCAACTTCGTAAGAACCAGGAAGAAAAGTTAGTATTTTCCACGTTTTGCCTTTATCAGTAGAATATCTAAATTGACCATTCACATCTTTGATAACGTTTTGAATAGTGTTAAATGTGGAGAAACTAGTCAATGCAATTTGATAATTTTTATTTTGTTCCAAATGTAGAATGGGTTCTAAATTACAAGTGTGTGATGAAGTAGTTGTTATAATTTTTAACGTCGTACTAAATTTTGATGAACACAAAATCTCTGTTAAATTTTCTAAATGATTATTAATTTTGTCAAAATCTACTGATGATAATTCTCTCAAAAACATTTTTAAACAAAAAAATTTAAACAGATATTTATTTATGAAATATTTTTTATAAAAAAATCGTAGATAAAAATTATAGGTAAAAATCATAAATAAAAATCATAGATAAAAATTAGAAACAACATATTTTAGCTACGGGCGAAGCCCTGGAAGACATCTACGATGTCCCGTTATACTTTTATAATCCTCTTCATTTAGAATCTTCTTTTCTAACAGTCTTTTCAATATAGCATGAATTTCATTGAAACTAGAATTATGTCCTTCTTTTATTGCAGATATTAAAATATTTAATCTATTTAGTAATTCTTGTGGATCATCTGGTAAAAATACAGTTGTTTCTGTTTTCTGTTTTTCAGATAAACCTTTTCCTACTTTAACTCCCGTTGATAATAAATTTTCTAATTGTTTATAACGTCTAAGAGATTTTACTGCACCAACTCTATCTAACATAGCTTTATATTTTATGAGATCTTCTACAGCATAATTATTTAAATCTGCTCCTCTTAAAAAATCAACAAAATTTCTATCTAAATTAAAAGGATATTTATCTGGTGAAAAAATTAAACCTCGAAAAGGTTGTGGAAATATTTCTTTTTGTCCGAGATAAAATCTAGGTATTGTTTTTCCATCTATAAATGAAATAGAATGTTCAAATTGCATAGATTTTGGTAATTTCTTATTAATGTTTGATTCTAGTAATCCATAGTCATCTAATATAGTTTTCTGCTCTGGATCTGTTATATCAGTTTGTTTATCATTATTTGTACTTTCTTTTTCAAGAGTTTTAAATGGTTTCATAGTTTTCTCAAAATCAGTTTTTACTTGCTGGGTTTGCTGCATTTTTTCAAACATATCAGATTGAATACCAGCTTTTATCATTCTATGTTGAAGATGATTTTCTTTCATAATATTTCTTTGTTTTATTAACTCTTGTAATTATTTTATTCTTTTAAAATTATCAGCTTTAATTTTATCCATTTTTAAAATATAATATTTGAATTTTGTGGTAACATTGGAATACAACAAAAACATTTTACTGAACAAATTATTTTTTTATTGCTTTGTTGTATGTCATCTTTTCGCTTTAAGTTTTGTTTATTAAAGTTTTGCTTAAATTTTCGCTTAAAGTTTTTAGCTCTTCTAAAAAAATTTGTCATTTTCTTCATTAGAAATTTTACCATCACTCGAAATTTTTTCATTCTGTTTATTCTTATCATCAACTGTTTTGGTCTTTAAATGAAATGATATTTGATTTATTTCATTAGCTATTTGATCAAATTTTTCAATCTCATCTAACGTAATAACATTATCATCACATACTCTTTGAAAGTAGTAATGTAGTTTATCATAGACTTCTTTAATATATAAATGCTTAGTTTTTAATGATTTTCGTTTCTTAGTTATTAAAGATTTATCTAACATTGTAACAAGTGAAGTTGCAAAAACACCCGTAGGCCTACCTGTTAAAGCTGTAGCAACTACTGGAATTACTAAAACACCTGAAGATATAACAATTGTTAAAGCACCTAAACTTATTGTTAAGAATATGCCAATTCCTTGTGTTACATTCTTAACTTTAGTCCATCTCTTTCTTAATTTTTTATAATGCTCTAATCTTAATAATAATTGAGATTCCTTGTCTTTCATATACCTAACTCTATCTTTGTGTTTTTCTTTGTTCATTTTTTCAATGTTAATCTTTTCAATGTCCATTAAAGTAGAACTACGTTCATATGATAACGAAGGATATATTTTTGCGGTTTCTTCCACTTTTGTTTCTTCCATTTTTAAAGAAATATTTTTAGTCACATGATATATTTTAAAAACCTGAAAATGGATTTAAAAGACGTTTTTAAAAATACTAACTTTTATGATTTTTCGGTGTCCTTGAACGGTCATGATTTTAAGGGTGGGGTGAAAATTGTCATAATCTCAAATTTTGAGATTTTTAACTTTTATGATTTTCGGTGTCTTTGAACGGTCATGATTTAAGAGAGAGAAAAAATAATCTTAATCTCAAATTTGAGATTCTTAACTTTTATGATTTTCGGTGTCCTTGAACGGTCATGATTTGAGCAATGAAAAATGTCATAATCACACACTTGAGATTTTGAAAAAATTGAAAAATTGGGTATTTTTAAAAACG
This sequence comes from Prostheceraeus crozeri, assembly GCA_907163375.1. Classification (NCBI taxonomy): domain Eukaryota; kingdom Metazoa; phylum Platyhelminthes; order Polycladida; family Euryleptidae; genus Prostheceraeus; species Prostheceraeus crozeri. Next base: position 133,733 of record CAJQUW010001695.1, on the reverse strand, counting down.
CCTAAATTTATGAATTTAGGTCTCCATAACCTGAAAAAGGGTTCAAATTCATGAATTTATGTCGTTTTTAAAAATACCATTTTTTCAAAAAATGGTACTTTTTAAATGGTCTAAATTCATGTATTTAGGTCTTAAAAACCTGAAAAAGGGTTCAAATTCATGAATTTATGTCGTTTTTAAAAATACCATTTTTTGAATTTTATGGTGGTCCTGGAACGGTCTTTTGACCATTACTCACCTCAACAGCACAAAGTAAGTTTTCATCACATTGATTCTTGCTATACAAATATGCAAATTCTAAATTACTATATGTATTAATTTAATTACCGTATTTACTCTAATAGAACCCGGGGGGCTCTATTAATTCAGATCGCTCTGACCAGGGTTCTATTAGAGGCCCGGGTTCTATTGGAGGCCCGGGTTCTATTTAATTACATTGAAAAATGATCACTAAAAAATTAAAAACATGACATCAACCATAGAATTCGTTGAACCTACATAAAAATGCGGGCCTATTGTATGACAGTTTTTGCTGTTACTGCTCAGTATACATGTACTGTATTCGAAGTCTTTTTTACATTCACTATGCTCATGGCATATTGAGTGGCGGATGGGGAGCTGATTATGAACGATCCATAAGCTAACCCGGTAATTGTAATTCAGTCACAAAAAAATCAAAGACCCACTCGCTGTGCAAAGGAAGAACGGCTACCAGTTGGAAAAATCTCTATATTGGACTGTATATAAATGTCTCTATATCTACCGGTATATTGAAAAGCAACTCGAGTCATTCGTCTTCATCTATAATCATCAGCTCGTCCTCTTCTTCGTGTTCTTCATCGATGTCAAGGTCAACTTCCACTTCGCACAAGCGCGAGAGGGCATCATGGCATGGATGCCCTGCCTCGAAGCATTCGATGAGGTCATCTTCGCTACCATCCACTATTCGCTTGTTTCCTTTACTTATCTCCCGTCAAATGAATTTTGTTACTAAAAAATACTTTTTGGTTCACCTACAAGGTCAATAAGATGCTACTGAGTCTCACCCGGGTTCTATCAGAGACCCCAGGTTCTCATGGAGGCCCGGGTTCTATTAATTCAGATTGCTCTGACCCGGGTTCTATTGGAGACCCGGGTTCTATTAATTCAGATTGCTCTGACCCGGGTTTTATTGGAGACCCGGGTTCTATTAGAGGTCCGGGTTCTATTAGAGTAAATACGGTACCTACTATTACTAGCATGCATAATTTTTTAACCTATAGATAGTTCATTTATTGTGACATTTAGAAATTCATATCTAGGTCTACATAACAAAACACATGCTAAGTCGCATGATAGCTGGAGTGTTTTTATGATTAAATGAAATCATTGGCTGACGAGCAATAGTGCATAGTGATTGAGTATCAAGTAACGAAAATGAAATCAGTCATGTAAATTTACAAAATATGCGTAAGATATTTTGTATATGCTGCATATATGCATATATATGTTCTTTGTATTTATGTTTCTATAATAGTCCATAAGTATTTTTGATTCAACGCCAAAAGCTTGAGCTATTAAGTATATGGTGCAAATCATTTAACGGTTGTCCGGTCTTGATGTTCGAAAGTGTTAAACGGCCGCAAAGGGTATGTCATACCCTGTTCATAAAAACGATATTTTGTCATCTTATAATTACAAATCGATACTCCTTATGATTGCTTCTTTTCCTAATTACAATGATATAAGTTTATTATTTGTTTTTTATCAAGTTTGATATAAAGTATTTAACATCTAAGTATTTTTACTACTATTATTATCATTATACAGAAACGAAAAACGTCATTGTAATCCCAAAAATTTCTGTATACATGTGTATACTGTAAAATGTTTTTAACACTCAAAATTATTCATCAGGTCTGCATGATTGCTGAGGTCAATAGAGAAAACAAAATCACGACAATTCTTCACAATCAATACAAAAATATGGTCTATGCTCATTACAGATCGTTTTCTGCATTTGCTGCAGCAAACGAATGTTTTTCTATCACGTGAATAGGGACAAAAAGAGCATCTCTTGCTCTTTTGAAGACGAATTGGGTGAAGGAATGGAGATTGAGCTCGTACCTCGTAGCCCAGGTCTTATGTTGCTGCTTTTAACTTTTTCGAAATGCCTGTCTCATTGATAATCCTTCTTTTGATATGAGCATCGATCAGTTGGTATCCACAATTTTTGAGAAATGTGTAGTGCTGTTCACATTTTTGTACGATATTTGGATGTTTGCTGTAATGCAGAATTGCACCATTATTGCCTGCCACATCGACCATTTTTGAAAAAAATTGCAAATGGCCATCTTCGGCATTTCCGTTTGCATGACAAACCTCTCACACGCTTATCAGCAACATCAACTCCGGATTTCGTCTCATTGTATAACTTCACTGTACATGGTTTTTCTCCAACATCGGGAACAGGAACAATTCGATTACATGTATCCAAAAGAAGAACCGGTTTCGTTCCCTTGTCCCAAAACGAAACCAATATAACTCCCTGATCGTCGTAGAACACACGGGTATCTTTCTTCTGGCGGTTTGTCGGTTGAAACAAACACTTTTCTCCTGGATGGATTTTCTCTGTTCCATTCGTGTATAATCCGCCTACCTTGAAGATTTGTGTACAAGACTACTTCGTCCAGAGTTTTATCCAAAAAGATGAGTATTGCTTCTCGTTCATTTTCGAGATTTATACCTGGTGCAGGTCCTTTCGAGAATCGAATAATATTTCTTGATGGTTCTCGTCCAACATTTGATGGTTCATGATCGTTCCAAACACGACCGGAAGGAGCCACAAAAGTAGTAGGCCTACCAGCACCTTGACGGGAGAATGATGTTTCCCTTTCTTCTTCAGAATCAGATTCACTTCAATCGACCTCATGCAAAAATTCTAAATCTAATATATTATCGTTCGTATCTGAAGCAGGAGGAAGTTCATCTTCAATAGGCAGGTTAGATTGAATAGGCTCATCTGCAGCGTTATCAAAAACATCAATATTGAAGGAAGTCTTCTTCATCTGACTCATCATCCTGTTGCAATATCATAGCGATGGCTTGCTACTTACAGAGGCGCTTAGGGCGGCTCATGGCTTTAGCGGTACTTGCAGTAGTCGGTTATCCATAGTGAAATAGTAGATAGTGAATCACAGCAAGCTCGCTGAGAGAATCTCAAGTGAGGATGCCAATGCATTACTGGGTGATTTAATGCTCACATGACAACCGGTTGACCAATGAGAAGTCTCTTGCAGCATCGACAAGAAACGTTTGCATTCACTGATATTTTTACGAACTAGAAATGAAAATGTATGTATCCAAAGTCGCACAAAACATAGGAGGGTATCACATACCCTGTTGGGCGTTCCAGGGCCAATTCATACATAACAGAAAAACTATATACGCTATTTTAAAACTCTTGTACACTTTGAAAGAACATCGTATTTCAGCATAAGTCATGGAATTTCAAAAGAATCGGTAGATTATTTTAGGATTTACAAATCATTGAACATGTCATAGGGTATGACATACCCTGAAAACCGGACAACCGTTAAGCAATATAAACTGGTAACGGAACGTATTCCTTCTTTTATTTACAAGATGATGACAATTAATAGCTACATCATTTCATTCCAAAATACAAATTGTAGGATTAATTGCGGCAGATCATGACAATAATAGATTTCTTGACTTAATTTCACTGACTACAAAATTCCACAAATTTCTTAAGAATTCTGATTGTTCTAATTCTAATAATTCTGTTTTGATTCCAGCTCCCCTTCGAATGATGGATTAATTGTGGTTGCACCACACAGCTGCTATCAACTGCAAATTTTCAATGCCGTGGACATGCCACAACTAGCAACAATTCTAAGCAATTAGATCCAAGAGACGTGATGCAGATGACATAGTCTTCATTCCAATGTTATAAAACATTGTTGCTTTGACATATCTATTGTCTTCTCGCCGGAGAAATATATAGTGAGAATTTTAAGCAGTGAGCCATGCACTTGCACCCATAGAAGTAGATAATAGTACACTGTAAATCGCTCAATACCAATCACATACGAAGGATGCATACCAAAATAGTTTTGGTATATTATTTGATATATTTCTGTATATATTTGCATACTTTACGTATGTTATTTCAAATGTGGAATGCTTTACACACTAATGCCATACCAGCACAATGCTAAAAGAAAGCATCAGTTATGTCTTAAGTATGTTGATTTAAGGCCTTTCGTCAATAAAGATTACACTTATGTTACTACTGCCTTGTGAGTAGTGAGATAATGATACTCAACAGTCAAACTTGCAATACTGAATTCGATTTTAATACATGTAAGTCTAAGGCATTTCATAAATAATCAATAAGTATTCAACCATCAACAGTTATGCACTATGTAATTTTGAAATTAAGCATATTATCAATCCAAAATAAAAAGTTGTGCTTGAGATATGCCGGGTGTCCCACAGCGAAACCCCCCCCCACCCCCCAAACGATTTCCATCATTATCTCAAATTATAATATAGCCTGCATTGATACGTTGTGATCAAAAGGTCACTATTCCCTTATTAGAGTAATAACTGCAGTTCATACAAACCACGAAACGCGTCTTAATTAAACTTTTATAATTTATGTTCAATATGTTGACCATTTTCCAACACACAGAGTCGAATTCTATTTTGAACAGCTTCAGAACATACTTTTCTACATAAAAGCTCGTCTATGTCACGAAACACAGTACGAATACAGTCTTCCAATTCATCCAAGGTTTGAGGATAACTCCTGTATACAATCTCTTTTACGTGTCCCCAAAGAAAAAAATCACACGGTGTTAAGTCTGGTGATCTTGGTGGAGGCCATTCTAAAAGGCTACCACGGCGTCCAATCCAGCGGTTGGGAAAATTACTGTTTAAGTAATTTATGACGGAACGATAATAATGCGCCGGTGCCCCATCCTGCATGAAAATGCTCCCAAGATCGGTGATTCGCGGCAGCACGCTTTGCAGCATGCTAAGATAATTCTCTTCTTTGACAGTCTCTCATAAGAAGAATGGCTCCGTCACACCTCGGGATGAAATGCCAGCCCACACTGTTACACCACGTTGGTCCATGGACTTGGTGCTTAGACGAAGCTCGTTGTGATCTGACCAATAAACTGAATTGTGGCGATTCACAGTTCCTTTTAAAAAGAACTTCGCCCCGTCTGTCCAGACAACTTTATTGATCAATTGGTGATCTCGTTCCAATAAACGTAGTAAGTCCTCATAAAGATTCAAACGTCGATCAGGATCGTCTTCATTAAGTTCTTGTTTGGACGAGAAGTGATAGCTTCTCAATCACAAGTCGACTTTCAGAATTCGATGAACAGTAGATTTTGAAATGTCAAGATCAGCGGATGCCTTGCGGATAGAGAAATTATCACCCATTTCAGTGATAGCACCGGCAACCGCGGCTACCTGTTCACTATTGCTTTCACTTGATGGTCTACCATGTCGCTTTTCGTCAACTCTTCCAGTGGACTCAAATCTCTTAATCAATGATGGAATCGATTTCCTATCAATTGGTCTTCCATACGTGTCTTCAAAGCGTCGAACTACTTCACGATAATTGCCAGTTTGATAATAGCTTTTCACAATGAACACGCGTTCCTCAATCGTGTGGCGACGTGGCATGACTAATTGTAAATGATTAAACATGAAGCAGCATTTCAGTTAGAAATTTGAATTTGAATTTGCAATTATTGTTTGCGAAATGAATACAAGCGCTATTCGATATCCTAATGATAGCATACACTGATAACAACAACCCAAGCTGCTCTTATCAAGCCGAAGTCACCAAACTTCAAGTAAATAATCTTGATTTTGTGTTGGGAGGGGGGGGGTTCGCTGTGGGACACCCGGTATAAATCAACATGATTGCACTAAAAATACCGTTTGAATGAATTGATGTTAATCACCTGGGTTCATAAAGTAGAGCTAACTAAGCGTCCCATTAATGTACTTATGATGAGGAGCATAAAATTCACAATAAATCTAATATAACAAGTAGTTAGAGTTATCACATTATCAAAAGGAAATATTCACGACTGGTGTTACTGTAAAAAGTTATTTGACAGTAGTATGTAATATATATATATATATATTTTGCTATGTGACTTATACCTCTACATACCAGAGGCATATCAGAGACATGCGAATGAGGATGAATTTGCATCGGATCTCGTGTATAGAACATACCAACAACTCGTTTTTCAGTGTGAAACAGACAATCACAGATAGAATAGTTCGTATCACTGCATACCAATCACATACGAAAGTAAGTTATGATATTTCGTATGAAAAACATACCTGCATCGAAAAAAACGAACCATATCTGTAAGCACACGAGAATCTCGTATCAGATGTTAGTTTCAAATTGTATGTGATTTTGGTATATGTTTGTATGTAATTTTCGTATCGAGCAATTTACAATGTACCCTAGAATGGAAGTTTGATATCTTGTTTATGTACAATGATGGCAAATGGAAAAATCTGTGGTTTGTAGATCTGCTTCGATCTAAAACATTTGTATCTGTCAAGTTAGTTGTGGAAGTTGGTGACAGCTTGAAGAGAATTTTAAGTGCTATGGCAGTATTGTTTCGTATGAAATAGCCTACTATTCCGTGGGTTAATATAGGCTACTGTGTCTATCTTTAGCTGTCATTGACAACTATCATCCAATTTTTCAATGCTAGAATGCGAATTAAAAACTGGTTCACTGAGTCATAATTGAAAGTGGTCGGTGTACTGGTTGTGAGAACATCTCAAGAATTTCTTAGATAAAAAATCTAATTATTGGATAATTTCTCCTTCAGGTGACAAGGAAACCTATAGCTTTTCTGGCATAAACACACAGAAAGCTTCTTTATCTACAATCATCATTCAGTTAAATGAAATGTCGCTGGAACTTTTCAATTAATCATGACTGAAACATGTGATATGGTGTGATGTTTTAGAAGCTGATATTCGAAAGCATGGAAAGATTTTGAAAACAGTTTCAATATATTGAACAGGGGAGCCCTTTAAAGTAAAATGAATACTCCAAGATTTCTTGGCCTCTGATTTCAAGCTGGAGTAATGCATGTTCTGTAAATTGACATTACAAGTTGCATGTGTCTGAGTACACTATTGATAGATTATAGGAGCGATATTGCAAAATGACGAACGTACAGAACGTTTAAAGGATTTCCTTCTTTGTCATCCTGTCGCCGCAGCATTTTGTAAATTCATTGTTGCTTTTGTGTACATGATCTTTAGACAAGGGTCAACGATCCAGATCACACATTGACTTGATAAATATAAATGCAAGCCAGAAAACATGAAAGCCAACTCGAAAAAATTGCATGTTTGTCCCAACTAAGTTTCCCCTGCGTGTGCCACAATTTTCATGCGATTCCCCTTCTAGGATTTTCTATGGCATTGTTAGTTTTTATGCTTGCACCCTTTTCACTGGCTAATCACTAGCTACTGTTTGATTGGTTTCTGAAGCATTTTAATTAATTCTCTAACCTAACCGTGAAGTGCGCACCGAGACTGTGTTAATGACTAAACTTAAAGTCAAGTATCGTGGGAACCATACTTCATCATGTCACCCATAGAAATCCAACGCTCTCTATGATAATGTAGGAATAGTACGGCCATGGACATTGAAAACAATACGGCGTCGTGGACTTGCGTTGTCGTGACAACGATACCTCAGCGATGGCAGCTTCCAGTGGCTGTCAATACACTGTAAAAAAATCGGTGCTCCCAAAAACCAAATTTGGTTTTTCAGCTTGTCCACAGAGGGGAACCGATTTCGGTTTTCCGGAAAACCAAAAAAATTTGGTTTTCCAGACATCCAAATCAAGTTGGTTGTCCAGAAAACCAAAACATGACTGAAAAACCAAAAATGGTTTCTCAACTCAAAACGGCATACTTCATTGAAGAATCCAATTCGGTTTTTCAGGAAATCTAAATTGGTTGCCCGTATTTCATTACTCTACCTTATTGGGAACCTAGTTTGGTTTTTCAGAAAATCTAGTTTGGTTTCCCATCTTTTCCATTATACGATTGAACCCAATTCGGTTATTCAAAAACCTAGCTACATTGATTTTCTATCCCAGTCTAGTATACCGCGCGTACATTAAGAGTATAATTCGTCTATCAAATAATATTGATAACAGTTTTCAATAAACATTCATATAATACATTTGCTGAATTGTATTAGCTTTCTCATGTAGTCGTACATCTTTATCCGTTTTAGTTATCCCAATGGCTGATGAAAATTACGCGTACACGTATTTACTGAGACATTACACCATTCAATTTGCTTTTCAGATTTTTAAGAAATATTTAAGCTTATAGCTTTGACCTACACATAAGGTTAGTAGTTACGCATTATGAGTGAATGCAAAAGTCATTTCTAAGCAATATCGACAGCATTATTTTTTTAACAGAATGGTAGAATACAATCATTCTCTTTGATGATAAAAAAAAACATTTAGGCAATTTACAATAGGGTGCAGCTCAAAACAAATTTAGGAAATGGGATAATTTCGCAGTTGCAGGGGACAATTTGGTTGGGCGAATGACGAAATTTTCAAGAAGGCTTAAGAGATTGTTTAGTTTTTTGGGGTAGCAAATGTCAAAAAGAAAGTAAGCGGCCACTATCAACGATACGCCGCTGGATAGGTCTGGCACATTACTGATAACCATGCCATCCACGTACAGCTTTAGCTGCTGAGGCATGGGAGGAGATCACAGTATCGAAATAGCCGGTGTCGGGTTTGTCGGTATCTGAAAGATGTAAAAATAATGTTACGGTAAGAGTAATCTACCAGTACAGTACATGGTATTGATGTCAAATGCGGAATATTGATTTTGCACATGCACCTACTTTTATAAAAACGAAGATGTTGCTTCCATATACGAGTATATGAAAGTCGCTTGATTTTATAATGAAAGACTTCCTGATGTATTGTGTTATGATTGGGAAACGCCTGCTCTATTACTGTTTAGCGATTGTTGTATAGGAATAGTGTTGTATATTGAATTAGTTGTGTCTTTAAATGATATTCTACAAGTTCTCATTGAAAGAGTGTGTGAACATACGATTATCACCCAGTTATCTCCCGAATTAATATCGTTGATATAAGGTCCAAAAACGTATGGTCTGCACATTTATAATCGCATGTGTCAGTTTATCTTACCTTATTGAAAACGAACATGAGATCCACTGACTTATTAAATATGAGTGGAAGCATTACCAATCTGATGTTTCGTTTCATATCTGAAAAAAAATGATTCATTGTTAGTACGAGCTAGTATTCTGATAGAAAGATCTACATACACATGAGTAAACGTCAAATGGAGTCCGTGAATGAAATATCCAAGTGCTGAATTGAATAATATATATTGATCATGAACTTAAGCATATATATGCGCAACCATGAACCTCAAAATAATGGTAATGATGATCTGACTTTATAAATAATTATCTCATCAAACATTGTTAAGATATAATGGTTGACATTTGATAATATTTTTGGTTGACATTTGATAATTTTGAAATATTGAAGTTAAAGATGCATCGTGACTTGCGCGACAAAGATTTTTACGGACTCCTCTCCTACTTATCTTTAACGTCACTGTAACCTCAGAAGGCGTAGGACAACGAAGGCCAGTCAAGTTTTTAAGAATTTAATTTCCAGTCCGTAAAATCCTTCATTGAGAGAATCCTAAAAACGACTGAAATTAGTACGAGCACGAGTACGAGGAGGTTCATTTCATGAACTCACAATTGAATTATTATGAAGTATAATCCTATTTCAATTTTTCCATTATTGATAACATTAAAAAAGTAAAACACTGACCTTCAGTTTGTTCGATATCTGAGGGAATTTTGCTCATATATTCCTCAAACTGACGCTGTAAAGGTCTCTTCAGTTCAATCAATTCCACCACTTTATGCTGCATCTTCTGTAGTATCAATGAAACTTTTGCGTCGATATCTACGCCGGTTATTGACTTAGCAGCAGCGAAAAACTGTAAAAAATAATACGGGAAATATACATCCAACATCATTGAAATGATAGAACAGAGCATAACATAAAACTTAATCTTATTTTAAGATTTCTCATATACAGAATGTTTACATAACATGCACATTCATTTTGATATGTGTACATTTACTTGAGCATGAATTGTTCATTGTCTGATTTAATTCTACACTTAGTCCCTATCATTCTAAGAAATTTCCTAAATATACTGTCAAGCAGGAGAAAAGCAGGAGAAGAAAATTGGCGTAAGTTTTCCTGCTTTATCTTCATTGTTGCGAATGAAGAATCAAAACGGCAACAATCGTTTAATAAAATTTAAAAAACGAATTGGTTAGTTAATAATTGTAGTCGTTCTACAGCGTCGGCGACGGTTTCCAGTTATATACTCGCTATCATCCAACAAACGAATTTCCGAAATAATCCTGTTAACTCAGAAGTTTGTCCGTTATCAGCGATATACTAGTAAAAACAGAATGTGAACGATCAGTTCTTACTCAGATATCCAGTAGGCAAGGGAGCTTATCAAGAAACAATCATGAACAATTTTCAACAAATTTGAAGTAACTGGCATGAATTTGTCTGAATTCTTGAAAGACTTAACATTTTTTGGGAATAGAATGTGGAATACAGTGATAAAAATTTGAGCAATAGTAACCATCTGGCAACCCAGGGAATAATCATAACTAGATAATATGCATACGGGCTATAAATAAATTTAGCTAAAAATGGCTTCAAGCAAAACTGCACGGATTTGTTTGATAAAATGTTTACCATTATCTCGACCTATAAAAACCGTCTTAACTGTCTTATCATACTGATATACCAATTCAAATATAACTAGAATTAATTTGTTGTACGGCCATAAACCCCACGTTGATTTGGCCGGTTTCAGAGATCAGCTCATTGGTATCAAGCAAAATTGTATGATTTACATTCTTGTGCATTTACAAACGTATGACCTTAAATCTTATATTCAACACGTAATCAACATAAAATTGATTAGAATCGTACGTTAATGAGATGATCTACCAACAAGTTTTTAAGCCACCGGTATAAATAAGGTATCTAAGAATGTAAGCATATACTGTATCTAAGTTATCATGGTCTACTTGATGGAATGTCTACTAACATGGAATGCCCAATAATACCTGTAACTCTTTAATGATTATCACATTTGACTCGCTAGACAGACCTTAATTACATGTATATCAGTTATTCAAAATATCTATTGCAAAATACTGTATTGTTTTGATCGCATCTATTTTGAAATAAATATGAGAAAGTCCAAAACTTAAGATAACACGCTCCGGAAAGATAACGACTGATTTACAATATAAATTCAGAAAATTTCGAAACTTAACTCTTAACTTTCAAAATTTCAAAAATTGCTAACATACGTGGTGTGATCCAAAATGTCCCGGACTAACCTACTTGCAGATAACCTGTGATAACGAATACTACTTCAGATGTAAATTTAGGTCTTTAAGGCATGAGAAATATGGTTGCCGAAATTTTTCCGGTCAGTTTTCTATTTTTAAAAAATATTTTTACATTTTAACATGAATTTCTGTATTTTCTGAATTGATCGAGATCCGATTTGTCTTATTGTTATAGTTAGATTGATTTTGATTTGTACCTTATTTGACGGATATCTTTGCCATGAATATTGCACGTCTTTTGTTAATTGCTTCATGTGTTACGATATCAATCAGTGAAGTTCATTCAGCACGCATTCATTAAGAAATCCGTGTCAACGATGGTTCTTTGTTCTATCAGTTTTCATGATGGATGTGACAAGCGTGTCTTCAGTCGAATATCGCAGTGTGATACGATACCTCCTGATCCGCGGCTTCGCTAATGGTGACATTCTAAAGGAATTAAGCCTGGCATATGGAAGCAAAGCTCCATCGAGAACTACTGCTTATTTCTGGATAAGCGAATTTAAACGCGGAAGCTGTGCGGAATTTAAAAGCGCAATCTGTGGAGCAAGATTTTTCAACTGTTGGTCGGCCGCAGGAGATTCCGGAAGAGAAATCGAGTCAGTGCGATGAAGTGATTACAGCACACAGAAGGATAACCATCCGTGAGTTGTCAAGAGAGTTGCGAATCAGTTATCACTCCTGTCATGACATCATCGAAAGACTTGGATATCGCAAACTGGCATCACGTTTCGTACCGAAGTTTCTGTCACCTGAAATGAAGGAGAACAGACTTCTGGCGGCACAGTCAAATTTGGATCTCCTCGAAATGCACGGAGATCAGTTTCTGAACTGCATCCTTACAGAGGATGAAACACCTTTAAGTTTGTATCTGCCTCAAAGTAAGCGAGAATCTGCAGAGTGGCGAAAATCAGGCGAGTCTGCCCCTTTGAAAATGCGATCCGGAACATCACATCGCCGGTCGTTGATGCTGACGGTCTTTTGGAACGCTTCGGGAATCCAACTGGTTGACTTTGCGGATAAAGGAGTAAGAATCAATAGCGAATATTATTCCAATCTGTTATCTGAAGCGAGGAAGAAAATAAGAAAGCCACGAAACATTCCCCTCTACTTGCTTCATGACAATGCTCCGATTCACACCTCGCAGGAGACAACCAATGCCTTAACGAGAAACGGATTTCAACTATTGAGCCATCCTCCTTATTCACCTGACTTGGCCCCAAGTGACTTCTATCTGTTTAGATTCCTCAAAAAGCATCTTCGTGGACACCATTTTGAATCGCCAGTTGAACTGCGGGATGCAGTTACTGAGTTTTTTGATTCTTTGACACCGGAATTTTTTCATAAAGCTTTTTGTGAATTGAGACTTCGTTGGCAAAAAGTGACGAATGCTAACGGCTCATACATTGAAAAGTAAACTGTTTTCTGGAACAAAACATTTGTTTTTCCGTTAATTATTAGTCAGGTTATTAGTGATAGCTTAACTGTCAAGTTAATCTAAATATATTAATTCTAAATCGCTAGAATTTATAGGAAAATCTTGAAATTCAGACAAAAATGTTTGAAAATTTTGAAAAAATAGAAAACTGACCGGAAAAATTTCGGCAACCATATTTCTCATGCCTTAAAGACCTAAATTTACATCTGAAGTAGTATTCGTTATCACAGGTTATCTGCAAGTAGGTTAGTCCGGGACATTTTGGATCACACCACGTATAACAACATCTAATTTATTATTCTGATGATAGAATAATTCCGTAAATCTAGGCTAATCTTTGGTAACTCTTCACAAGAATTCAGTGAATCTCAAAATGATGCACCACTGATAACAAGCAATTTGATTAAATTGTTAATTTTGATATGATGAAATTTTCTATGTAAAAGTATTGAAATAATAAAGTATACTCTTCTGTAAAATAATTTTATGTCTGTACGAGGATAAGAAGATAGAAACACTGTAATAATCCGCAAATGTACACGACAACACTTTCAGCGGAGACCAGCTGTGAATGAAATAAAAGTGAAAATGAAACTTACCTCTCGTACGGCATGGGGAATACGACGTCATTTCATTGTAGATCCTGGAACAATCTTCACTGATAGAAACTAGTGATTGAGTTGCAACGTATTTAGAACTTTGTAAGTAATTGAAATAGTTTCTACATTTTTTGATGTAAAAACTAATTTCAATTGTTGTTTTCTTCAAATTCAAAACGGATGACGTCATTCCTCCCCAACTGAACTGGGAAATATTTCCCTCAAAGTTCAAGGGTCAGGGAAGAAGAAGTTCAGCAGGCCACATGTGTTTCTCAATGCGAGCGGCGAGTGATGTTATTTCCCAGTCTGAATATATGCCATGATGTTTCCGCACAGCATGTTATCCACATGATTCATTCATGATTCTTATCCAAGGATGTGTGGAGTTCAATCAGTGCTTATAATCGCTGTTACTCTCGCCGAACTTAGTATTTCACCTGTGCGGTGCCATTAGATGATGTAATGTTCTTTTCTTTCCTCGAGTTCTTATCTCATTCTCATCCGTTTCTTACTCCTGTGGGTTTCCAACTTGTTTAATTTATAGAATGAAATAATATGAAGTAGCAAGTACTAACACTAGACAGTGTCCAACAGCTTCTGATGCTGTCTGTTATTATTATTGTCTATTATTGCCGTATTTTCCACACAGAAGCCCACGGACTTTTACTTGGCACTACCTAAATCACAATTTAAGTTATTAATTTAATACAATTTTATTTCATCAATTAATGTATGCAATTGAAATACAATTTGCCCAATTAGTCTAACCCCAATTATCTACATAGTATACAAACTTGTGTATCGTTGGTTAGAATTCTATTTTAGGAAAATTAAGCTAATATCCTACAACAAAACGTGAACCAGTCATGAAATCTATTGAAATTTAATGTAAAATCTTAATTATAGAACAATAAATGAACAAGTCATTCGATACACTAGATCATTGAGATGTTTCAGAACATGATAATCAACACATAATTTAGTGACAACAATATAATAAGACACTGATCATTTTTCAGATCAGTGCGGTTTGAAATTAGTAAAATCACTCTTGCTGCATTCTAGCTTTTATGGGAAGAATTGTCAGTTTTGGACGTTTAGAAAACCAAATCGGTTTTCCAGAAAACCAATTGGCTTCCTTAAAAACTAATTTGGTTTTCCAGAAAACCAATTGACTTCCTTAAAAACCAATTTGGTTTTGTAGAAAACCAATTGACTTTCCCAAAAACCAATTTGGTTTTCCAGAAAACCTTTTGGTTTTCCAGAAATCCACCTGGTTTTCTGGAAAACCAATTGAAAACCAATTTTTTTAGAGTGTAGGAAGACACCAGCAGATTATGAGTGCTTTTTGTAAATATTCGCGGTCATTATTGTTCTCTCTCTATATATAAAAGTATTTTGATAATATAATTTGCAATAAATCGTCTTACAGCAAGAATGAATCTTACTGACCTAGATCGAAGCCTAAATGATCGACTGAAATGACCACCAATCAGCCGCAATGGTCAATTCTAAAGATGGATTTATACTTGATCGTCAATTTCTTATCTTCTAACCTCGTGCCACGTTTTTCCAGTCACCAGCTGTCAGAAAAATTTATTCTGACGTCCATGGGGCAAGCAGGATAAAATTTCAATAGATATATAGGATTTATAATTACGACATGACTCATAAAGGGATCATAGAACACACATGAGTGTACAAAACAACTCCACAGAAATTATATTTTTCCGAAATCTATAAATGCACTCCAACTCTGACTAGCCATCGTCCTTATTATTGAGCTTTCAAAGTACCAATGAGTGTTATTAATTCAAAATCTTATCGCCATAAATTTTTCTGAACATCTGGACTTCCGTATAATCGAAATTTGAAAGATGTCACCTTTTTTCTCATTTTAAAATTTCTATGTGATCATCTCTAGCATAGACATAAAGACTAGAAGATAAGGAATTCTATGGTCTCTGTCAGGCAAGTATATTGTAGAAATCTGAAGCCGCTTTCTACATTTTCTTGCCTTCCAGAGGCCATAGAATACCTATTATCTACATTGGATAAGAATTTCATCTCAGGGTTTTTTAAGGCTTAGACAGTGGTGTAACCCATCCTATTTATGGTGTAACTTTTAGACCAGAGTTTCCCAACCTGTGGTATGCGTACCAAAAATGGTACGCGAGTACCTCTCCGAAGTAGGACATACATATGTATCATGATGATATAGTTTGATCTCTTCATATCACAGACCAAATATATTAGGAAACGTGTTGGTCAGCTTTAGAAAATTAGATCGACGACAAAATTCGATGCAATTTATCACTTTTCATAGCCTCAAAGGACGAAGATTTGTCTTATGCATAAATTTCATCTTGTCACATCAAACGTTGTATTAGGTTGTTTAAATATCAATGCGACAGGCGATGCAATTAGCTATTGAGCGACCGACAGAAAAGCTATGCATTTTAGATTTTGCTTGAAGCTCAGCCAATCTCACATTCATCTTTGATAGCCTATTTGATAGTCGATGTTTGGCACAGCATCTTGAAGCAGCATTCATGCAGATATCTACGTGATCCTCAGAGATCGATTTCTCGAAAGATAGATCTTCAAATTACGTGAGTTCGGCTTATAAGATCAAATTTTCCGTTTCATCGGTTGAGAGACCACACGCATCCCATTATTGTATCATCTGCATCATCGTGTTCAAATTTCTTTGAGACTAAGTTGTACGCGGCGAACGTGTAAGATCGCAAGTGGTACAGAGACATTAAAGGATTGGGAACCTGTGCTTTAGACAGTCGAAAAGATATATTCATTGTTAATGGAAAAAATAGTAGCAAGTCATCTGTTCTCATATATTCAATAATGACTGCGAGCTCATTGGCCAATGTTACTTCGGGGATCCCCTAGGGTTCAATTCTGGGTCCCTTTCTATACTGTGTTGCGACTCACTCGTTTGACTTTGATTCAGAAAAATGCCCCCTGACAAAGTATGCAGATGACACCACATTATGCATGCCAATGTACAAGAATGGAAACAGTCATATCCTGCGTTATCACCAAGCCCTTGTAGATTGGTCAGCGTCAATGAATTTGCGCATCAACCTGGGAAAATGCAAGAGTCTAACCATTCTCAAGAGAAATGCAACATCCGATGTCGTAAGGATTCCTGGTGTACAAGTGACTGACTCTCTTTGCATCCTGGGGGTCTACTTTAATAGTACTGCGACCTGGTCGAATCATATTGATCATGTTGTGAAAACTGCATCCAGATGCTTCTTTGCGCTCAGAACTCTCCGTCCAGTTTTATCAAATGACGATCTTAAAATTGTATATTTTAGTTTTATACGTTCAGTAATCGAATATTGTTCTCCTCTTTTTATCAGTCTATCTGTATCCGATTCGAACCGTCTAATGCGCCTGCAAAATCGATTTCATCGCATATTGTGTGGAGTTGAATGCACAGACACGTGTTTGCCTTCTCTTGAAGAACGTCGATCCAATGCGCTTCTTGACTAACATGATGAACGATGATCATGTCCTTCATGACTTACTTCCCGAACTTTCACACACTGGTCGATTCATCCTGCCCAAGCGACGAACTGAGAAACGAAGCCAGACTTTCATCTTATTTGCATGTTCTCTCTTCAACTCACTTTGTAAAAGATAACAACTTGATTTTATGAATTTAATTTTCTGTGTAATTTCATGTACTGGCCGATTCCCATTCTGATTGAAATAAACGCATATTATTATTATTATTATAATAAACTACAAGTATTCGAGTTGGAATGATTCGTGTCTGAGCGAAGAAAGTCCCATTGTCCTACATATACGGGAACCTTTATGTATGTACCAAAAAAGCACTCAAGGAAAAGTCAGAGGTATCAAAATTCCCGACCGGTTTCGTTCTGATCTAAGCAGGCTAGTCATGGGAATGAAAATGATTTATTCAAACTCAAATATACATAAATGAAACATAGAAATTATTCTATATTTAACTGAGGTCTTAGTAAAGAAAAATCAGTCTCCTTCTTCTCACGATCTATGCGACTGTAATGTGCATTCACTTGGTAAATGGGAGCCGCTTCAAACTTCGAAGTGAGATGTCTAGCACAATGAGCTATGTGCTTGCTCATATTGAGAATTCTATACTCTTCATGGTCAATCTGCTGCCGATGGATAGTCAGACGGTTGCGAATGATATCTCCCGTTTGACCAAAATGGAAATCTCTACAGGGATTGCACCTTATTGCATAGATAACATTTTTAGATGTGCAAGTGAGATTCCTATTTATAGTAAACAACCAATTGCGATGACTATTACCCACCTTAAACTATATTGTTCTTCCTAATATCAAAGTGGGACAAATTTTACACCTCGGTTCCCCACAAGGAGAAATACCTTCAATGGTCTTCCTATTGTTGTTACTAAGGATTCTAAGCAGAGAAAGCGGTTGTTTGTAAGATCTGAAAAAGCGCATGTTCTGGAATGGATCAATTAAGCACAAACTTTGAGTGACCGATTTAATGTCTTGTGAATACACGTTTGGGTTGTTGCGATTGTAGGTACAAATGAAAGGCACACCTTCATTGGGAATTTCATTCTTGCTTACAACTTTGTTAATATTGATGCCACCATCGTTATTAGCCCTAATAAATGAGCTTTCGACTAGGCTGAGAGGATACTTTAATTTTAAAAAGATGGACTTTAGTTGACTTAATTGTAGCAATTTATTATTTTCATCAGACACAATGCCATAAATTCGCCTGGCAAGAGAATATGGTGTGTTTTTCAAAACATGCTTAGAATGACCTGAATCAAAAGGCACGTAACTTTGGCTATCAGTTATTTTGCGATGGATATCTGTTTCTAATTTATTACAGTTCCTGTTTACATATATGTGGACATCAAGAAAATTAATTTCTTCAACACTGTAGTCGATCGTGAATTGAATATTGCTGTTCAGGCCATTAAGAATATTATGAAAAACTTCCGAGCTGCCAAAATTCTTATCCCAGCAATTGAAACAGTCATCACAGAGACTATCAATAAAAGATGGATTAGGTACATAGATGACTGTTTCATTTGCTGGGATAAGAATTTATTGGCCCATGACTAGCCTGCTTATATCAGGTCGAAACCGGTCGGGAATTTTGATACCTCTGACTTTTCCTTGAGTGCTTTTTTGGTTTTTATATATGCAGGTATATATCTAGGTAAAGCTTTATTTTCTCACTAGGAGAGGCATGCAATTACAAATAACTCATAGTGTACAAAAATCATAAAAACGCATTACAATGCGAACTGTTAAAAACAAACTGCTAAAAACTGTTAACTGCGAACTGAATAAACAAAAGCAGTTAACACAAAATAAAAGAACACTCAAAGTTAACCAAGTCCAAGATACCATACTATAGGTAACAAAAGAGGCAACGCCGATAAAGGAAAGGACATGGATAACAACCGAGAGATGAACTCTCGTGTGGCTCATCCAACCCCACACCAAACAGTGGTTGACACCGCCCCAAAATGAGGAGGGAGGCCTAGTAGACAGATGGGACGACTATCTACTCTCGAGGTGTCACGCAAACAAGGTGATAGAAACCATGTTGAGAATTAGGCTTAACATTATAAATTCATGACATTAACAGAAAAAAATAATGATAGACTTACGTGCCCATCATAAAAGAGTCATAACATTTGAGCGACCCTAGGACCGCAAGAAGAGACAAATCATGCAAATCATAGAAACTGAACTTGAGATATGGCATAAGGGAAGAAACAGATTTATCATAAAAATGCCTCTGAACGAGACAATGAACGGGAAATGAAAAAGATGCTGCACATTAATATCCAATCTGCGAATGTATTTCAGTATATTGCCGTGAACATCTGGTGAGCCGTATTTCGTCACCTTAGTCAAAAAGGATTCAGCAGCATTGAAGTCATTGCAAATTTGGACATCGATGATAATTGCAGTAGAGCCGAAAACAGCAAGAATGTCTGGTTTCACAAATGATTTACTATATATATATATCTTGTTCTGATCTCTGTCGAGTAAGACGTTTGGAATTGATAAAGATCCAAGATCGAAACCGGTCTTCCAATCAATAATCTCGTTTTCGCACTTCTCATACTATCGGCAGTCATTGGGTCGGCGTGGGGATCTCTGATAGATATCCATTTATCTATCCATCTATATATATAAAAAAATGAAGATAAAATGGTTTCCGAATATAAATACACAACTCAGGAAAAACCAAGATGTAATTTCCCGACCGGTTTCACCTCGTAGAGGTTAGTCATGGGAATGAACTAAATGGATATATTTTCAAATTATACATACTTTAATGCCAACTACAATCGGGGAATTGGCACATAGAAGTAGCATCTTCATGTAGTCATGATTTATTTAGCTTAGGCTGCAGCATAGATATGAGCATCTTCTCTTTGTTCTCCCGATCAATCCTTGTGGATGATGGTGACATCTTATAAATTGGTGCAGCTTCGAATTTATTATGTAAAGATGTAGTAGCTGCGCACATAGATATATGACAACTAACGTCCAAAATTGTATATTGAGGTCTAAACATCTGTTGTCTATGTAACGTAAGTCTTTTCCTAAAACTACCTCCAGGATGCCCTATGTAATAATCTTGACAATTCTTACATCGAATGACATATATCACATTACTGGAGTAGCAGTTCAGATTGGAATTAATAGTAAAACATTTACTTACACCATTGACATCAAATACTATTGTTTTGTCTACTATCATCGTTTCACAACATGCACATCTGGGTTCACCACACCTACTGACACCATTTATAGTTTTCCTATTGTTCTGACAAAGAGATCTAAGAAGAGATTTCGGTTGCTTGAACACACGCATTATTTTCTTGTCCTTGAATGACTCAATTAAGCTCAAGCTACCGTTCACAGGAGGAATCACTTCTTGGAATATGTGCCAATTCCCCGATTGTAGTTTGCATTAAACTATGTATAATTTGAAAATATATCCATTTAGTTCATTCCCATGACTAGCCTCTAAGAGGTGAAACCGGTCGGGAAATTACATCTTGGTTTCTCCTGAGTTGTGTATTCATATATATATATATATAGGTTCCCGTATATATGTAGGACAATGGGACTTTCTTCGCTCAGACACGAATCATTCCAACTCGATTACTTGTAGTTTATTATTGAATATGTGAGAACAGATGATTTGCTACTATTTTTTCCATTAACAATGAATATATCTTTCCCACTGTCTAAAGCACAGGTTCCCAATCCTTTAATGTCTCTGTACCACTTGAGATCTTACACGTTCGCCGCGTACAACTTAGTCTCAAAGAAATTTGAACACGATGATGCAGATGATACAATAATGGGATGCGTGTGGTCTCTCAACCGATGAAACGGAAAATTTGATCTTATAAGCCAAACTCACGTAATTTGAAGATCTATCTTTCGAGAAATCGATCTCTGAGGATCACGTAGATATCTGCATGAATGCTGCTTCAAGATGCTGTGCCAAACATCGACTATCAAATAGGCTATCAAAGATGAATGTGAGCTTTGCTGAGCTTCAAGCAAAATCTAAAATGCATAGCTTTTCTGTCGGTCGCTCAATAGCTAATTGCATCGCCTGTCGCATTGATATTTAAACAACCTAATACAACGTTTGATGTGACAAGATGAAATTTATGCATAAGACAAATCTTCGTCCTTTGAGGCTATGAAAAGTGATAAATTGCATCGAATTTTGTCGTCGATCTAATTTTCTAAAGCTGACCAACACGTTTCCTAATATATTTGGTCTGTGATATGAAGAGATCAAACTATATCATCATGATACATATGTATGTCCTACTTCGGAGAGGTACTCGCGTACCATTTTTGGTACGCATACCACAGGTTGGGAAACTCTGGTCTAAAAGTTACACCATAAATAGGATGGGTTACACCACTGTCTAAGCCTTAAAAAACCCTGAGATGAAATTCTTATCCAATGTAGATAATGTAGCAATATATCATGGATTTTTAGGGCAGTAATATCAGACATAGACGAGGCTGCGTCAGCAGCCGAGACCGTCTGATATTTCTGCCCGCAAAATCCATGATATCATGCTATTGTATGTAACTCTTGAGAAGTCTATGAACATTGCAATTATTGTCAAGAAATGAAAAGCCTTGCTTTTGTTAATAGGTTTATCTCCTATATATATATATATTTAGGAGATAAACCTATTAACAATAGCAAGGCTTTTCATTTTTTGATAATACTTAATGATGCTATTCAAAAAGACTTATAAAATACATTGCAATTATTGATCTCTGTTAGTAACAGATAATGGAGAGATGAAGAAATCTTTGATTGACTTTTTTTGAAATCTATGAAAGTCTGCTCTCTCAATATATTTTAATTCATGAAGAGCTTGAAAGTCTATGAGTGTTTACAAATATGAATAGATTTGAAATTCAGATTTCTATCTAAAAATGATTTGAAATATCAGTTTACCAATTCATTGATGGATTCTCAAGCTGGAGTGACGGACGACGGTTCATGGCTATCTGGTGCGGTGAGAATTCTATGTGAAATTGGCGGGCATATAATGGTGCATTATATATACCCTCCAATGCCGGGCAATAATGCATTTCAAACTCATTTCAATCATTTCTATGAATGGCTAGTCAGAGTTGGAGTGCATTTATAGATTTCGGAAAAATATAATTTCCCGAGAAAAAAAAATTTATCAACTTTACCAAATATTTGGTATTTACTTGGAAAATTTATAAGATTATAAAAAATAATGAACAACATGAAACAAGAGAAAAAATTCTGGTCATGTCCAAAGATACCATCAATGTGGATACGCGAAATCAATTTAATCAACTTTCCACAATATTTGGTAGTGGTAATAACATATCAATAAACACCTTGAATATCAATATTAATAATTAACTCTTTGCCTTTCAAGTGACTTATTTTCTTATGCTGGTTGTTATTGAGCGTTATGTGCATGGACCGTAGATTTCGGTATTGTTTAGTACATGTAGGCCTACATGCGTGTTCTATGATCTTTTTATGAGTCGTGACATAATTATAGAAATTGGATATCTATTGAAGTTTTATCTTGCCTGCCTGAGACGTCAGGATAAATTTTCTTGCCGGCTAGCGACTGGAAAAACATAGCACGAGGTTAGAAGGTAAGAAATTGACGATCAAGTATGAATCCATCTTTAGAATTGACCATTGCGGCTGATTGGTGGTCATTTCAGTCGATCATTTAGGCTTCGATCTAGGTCAGTAAGATTCATTCTTGCTGTAAGACGATTTATTGCAAATTATTTTATCAAAATGCTTTTATATATATAGAGAACAATAATGACCGCGAATATTTACAAAAAGCACTCATAATCTGCTGGTGTTTTCCTATTGACAGTCACTGGAAGCTGCCATCTCTGAGGTATCGTTGTCACGACAACGCAAGTCCACGACGCCGTATTGTTTTCAATGTCCATGGCCGTACTATTCCTACATTATCATAGAGAGCGTTGGATTTCTATGGGTGACATGATGAAGTATGGTTCCCACGATACTTGACTTTAAGTTTAGTCATTAACACAGTCTCGGTGCGCACTTCACGGTTAGGTTAAAGAATTAATTAAAATGCTTCAGAAACCAATCAAACAGTAGCTAGTGATTAGCCAGTGAAAAGGGTGCAAGCATAAAAACTAACAATGCCATAGAAAATCCTAGAAGGGGAATCGCATGAAAATTGTGGCACACGCAGGGGAAACTTAGTTGGGACAAACATGCAATTTTTTCGAGTTGGCTTTCATGTTTTCTGGCTTGCATTTATATTTATCAAGTCAATGTGTGATCTGGATCGTTGACCCTTGTCTAAAGATCATGTACACAAAAGTAACAATGAATTTACAAAATGCTGCGGCGACAGGATGACAAAGAAGGAAATCCTTTAAACGTTCTGTACGTTCGTCATTTTGCAATATCGCTCCTATAATCTATCAATAGTATACTCAGACACATGCAACTTGTAATGTCAATTTACAGAACATGCATTACTCCAGCTTGAAATCAGAGGCCAAGAAATCTTAGTTATCTTACAAAAAGTTGATGAATAAAAAGAAGGATGAGGGCTATACACGCATTAATCTTCTCAATTACCATCATCTTTGAAGAAGCTTCAAATTTTACTTTTCTCAACAGTTAAACTTGCTCGATTAAACAGTTGACCCAAACATCTGATCTAATCGGGAATGATTTTATCATTTTTAGGGCATATTTGCAACCTAACCTCATGACCAAATGAATTCTTCGATTTAAACGGATATCTGACCTTTATTGTAAAGTATCAAAATGCGAAAATTACTGAATCAGGAACAATGTCACAATTGTTCAATTTTGTAAAGTTACATCGTCGACGATTGCCGAAACAGTGAATGATCAAATATATGTCTTTATCTTTGGAATATCTGATTAGTAATAAAGTATATGCATGTAAGCTAACTTTTTCATACTAAATTTTGCCAAAATTTGGACGGAATGCTTTTTTATCGCATCATACTCATTGATTTCTCATTTTACTTTAAAG
Organism: Prostheceraeus crozeri; assembly: GCA_907163375.1. NCBI lineage: Eukaryota > Metazoa > Platyhelminthes > Polycladida > Euryleptidae > Prostheceraeus > Prostheceraeus crozeri. The sequence goes on along the minus strand of CAJQUW010001695.1, from coordinate 109,527 downwards.
GGCTCCCCTGTTCAATATATTGAAACTGTTTTCAAAATCTTTGCATGCTTTCGAATATCAGCTTCCAAAATATCATCACACCATGTCACATGTTTCATTTATGATTAATTGAAAAGTTCCAGCGACATTCCATTTATCTGAGTGATGATTGCGAATAAAGAAGCTTCCAATATCTTTATGCCAGAAAAGCTCTAGATTTCCTTGTCACTTAAAGGACAAATTATCCAATAATTAGATTTTTTATCTAAAAAATTCTTGAGATGTTCTCACAACCAGTACACCGACCACTTTCAATTATGACTCAGTGAACCAGTTTTGAATTCGCATTCCAGCATTGAAAAATTGGATGATAGTTTCAATGACTGCTATAAATAGACACAGTATATTAACCAACGGAATAGTAGGCTATTTCATATGAAACAACACTGCCATGGCACTTAAAATTCTATTCAAGAAAATCCTGTAATTTGCTGTCAACAACTTTCACAATTAACTTGACAAATACATGTAGCTTGACTATGATACAATGCTTACAACACTATACTTATGATACTATACTTACAATGTTTTAGATCGAAGCAAACCATAGATTTTTCCATCTGCCATCATTGTACATAAGCAAGATATCAAACTTCCATTCTAGTGTACATCGTAAATCGCTGGATACGAAAATTACATACAAACATATACCAATATCACATACAATTTGAAACTAACATCTGATACGAGATTCTCGTATGCTTACAGATCTGGTATGTTTTTCATACGACATCCCACTTACTTTCGTATGTGATTGGTATGCAGCTATACGAACTATTCCATCTGTGATTGTGCATGTTTTATATACGATACCCGATGCAAATTCATCCTCATTCTCATGTCTCTGGTATGCAGAGCGTTAAGTCACATGGCATTTGACAGTAGTATATTACATACTACTGTCAAATAACTTTTTTCAGTAATACCAGTCGTGAATATTTCTTTTTGATAGAGTGATATTTAACTAGATTAGATTTATAGTGAATTTTATGCTGCTCGTTATAAGTACATTAACAGGACGTTTAGTTAACTCTATTTTATGAGCCAAGCTGATGAACAACAATTCATTCAAACGATACTTTTACGTGCAATCATGTTGACTTATGTATCTCAAACACAACTTTTTATTTTGCATTGTAAATATGCTCAATTTCAAAATTACATAATGGATAATTGTTGATGGTTGAATACATATTGATTACTTATGAAATGCCTTAGACTTAAATGTATTAAAATCGAATTCAGTATTGCAAGTTTGACTATTGAGTATCATTATCTCACTACTTACAAAGCAGTAGTAACATAAGTGTAATCTTTATTGACAAAAGGCCTTAAATCAACATACTTTAGACATAATTGATGCTTTCTTTTAACATTGTGCTGGCATGGCTTTGGCATGTAGAGCATACCACATTTGAAATAACATACGAAAAGCATACAAATATATACAGAAATATACCAAAAAAAATTTGCTATGCATCCTTCGCATGTGATTGGTATTGAGCCATTTACAATGTAGTATTATCTACTTCTATGGGTGCAACTGCATGGCTCATCGCTTTTTGGAGATAAAATCTGTGGGATATTGTTTCAACATGAAAGAATTCAAACACTCCATCATTAAACAGATGTGTTTTTGGATCAAAGAATGATGCATGCCACACTATAAATAACAAAAAAGAGGATTTGTATCCTTGACACACACTATCCTACGAGACATTGAAGCTGAACTTCTCGGGGAAGTATGTAAGGATGTCGTTGTAGAGCCTGAACTAATTCCAGTGGAAGGAGATTCCCTTATCCAAACCGGAAACTGTGAAGATATGCAAGACTCGACATATCAGCAAAGGGATTGTGGGGAAGGATGGAGAAACATTTTTTGATGTCAGAGCAACAAATCCTTATTCAGAAATATATCAAAATAAAAGTTTAAATCAGCTGTTCAGACAAAACGAGGAGGAAAAGAAAACTAAATACGAAGATCGAATCTTGCAATTTGAAAAGAGTTCCTTTGCGTCACTTACCTTCACGACAACTGGAAGTAGCGTCCAAAACTTTCATGAGAACCTCTGTGACATAATAGGCCACACGAAAGATCAACTTTTCTCTGATGAAGAGTGTGTTGAATCTCTTAGATGTCATAGGGAAAACGACGTGACTCAAACTCCGCTATCAGATATATGTTTAAAATTGTGTTCTCACTTTACCATTTCTAGCATCCATGATTCTTATTGCTTTATACACTGACTCTTTAACTTATGTAACTTTCACAATCAGCCATTGCTCATTGTTCTCATAAATATACACTATACAGTTATTGTTAAAAAATCACACAGGATGACATTAGGTTGGTAGGCCTACACGCTCACCTGAGCGCACCCATTATGTTAGTGATACTAATTCAGATTAGTTGCATGTAGCACTAGTAATCTTCATGGTCGCGCCTGATCGTCTGGTCAATACCTGTCTCAGACTAATTTGTCTGTGAAGTAGTAGGTGGTTGAGGAGAGAGTGACTCTCAAGCAGTGGCGGCTCGTGACATTTGGTCCAGGTGGGGCATAAGCATGAAATTTTTACATAATCAAAAATCTAGTCTAAAAGGATCTTATTTTGTTAATGAAAAGCAAAGAATATGTTAGCAACATGCTATACATGTGTAAGTCTATGTCACTGCATTTAGTTACACGGTTGAAGCAACATTTTGTCTATTCATGGACTGATCGCTGATGCTAACCTCACATCACCTCACTCAGTAAAAAGGGAATCACAATGCATTGTCTTTGCATTGACGGGAATCAGAAGCGTTAGGGCTCCCTCTCGAGTGCCCATTCTGTGACCTTGAAAATAACACTCGAAATTCAATGACTCAATAAGGTGCATGCAATTCGCGCATGCCCCCTCCGATGGCGATGTTCATTTTTCATTTAGAGTCGGCTTTGTTGCTATTAATAGAATTGTTGGATTTCATGAAACTATTCAAATAAATTCAAATAATGGTGTTAGTTCAATGACTTCATGAAAGTATTCACTTGTCTGCATGCATGCATACTTTGTGAAATTCACCTAAATTTGGAGCTGATTTTGTCATCCTCGAGAACATTTTAGCTTTGTTAGATTCCACTACAGCTGTTCAAAAAAGGGAGCAAATGTTATGCATTTTCTACAATTTTCACATTCAAAAATTGATCATAACTGGCTAATTTGTGCCAAAATAACCGCAAATGTCTTCTAAAATCATGTGTGTGAAAGTATTATAAATAGGATTTATGAAGATAGTTCTGCTATCACAATTTGTGACTTCTTTGAGTAGTGTGAACATATTATGCACAATTTCATCACAGTGGATGCAGAGAGTGAGAGTGCATAAAGTCATTCAAATATCATAACATAATTTGAAGCGTCACTTGAAGAGAAATAGAAGTCGTAAATGCTCAAAACTAGAAAATGCAGTAAAAAGATGCTTTTTCGAGAGCCTTCTTAGGGCGCATTACTTCTCACCGTGGCCAATGTAAAAAATTCTACAGCGCAGACTATTCCAAAGAAAATGGAGATTCTTCCACTTCTTTTAAGCATATGGGAATAAAGAGTTAATACAAGGGAACTTATGGGAAAGTCACTTTCAAACTTGGAGTTTGTGAAATCAATAATTCCTCAATGATGCCATCCGTGAATCCATTTTGCATTTAGCTGTGATTTGAAATCCTGAACTTATTGATAGTATCCGTGCAAGGACTCATAGTAGTCACCAATTACTTTGTACAAGATGGCCGTTCTTTTCTAGAACCTTAGTGATAGGCATAATCTTCGTTTTGTGTCGTTGCCACCGTTCCATTCTAGTGCGTTGAAGTTTGCGTAAGAGAAATTATGCACATGCAAGCGGCTTCTCTTTGAAATGCTAGACAAAACTCTTTGTAGCCAACGATTTATATATATATACAGGGTTGGCCAGAAGTCCCCTGCACTTTTTGAAAATGGAAAAGACATCAAGTTATACTTAATGAGTGTCTCTAACGGCTCATAAATCAATTTGTTATTGAAATTATTATCTAAATTAAAGTTAAGAGTTGCTTTATGACTAGATTATACACATTTATAATGATGTATATACGCCCCATTTATCTTCTAAATTTCCGAAAATAAATACAAAAACAGTAAGTATTTGAAAAAAGGATTTTCTTATTGATCAAAAGGGTCAACTTGGTTACCTTGGTGATCTATGCACAACTGCATTCGACGGAAAGTACGGTCATGAATTCTTTTCAGAGTCTCTTTATCAAAACTTTCAAACAAGTTCTTTATGACACATTTCAAATCATCAACACATTCACATTTCATTGAAATAACCTGTCGTTTCAATATTCCCCATAAAGCGTTGTCACAGGAAGACAGGTCGGGACTGCGTGCAGGCCAGGCAATCGGACCGAACTTACCAACCCATCTGTCTGGGAAAACGGTATTGAGATAGTCCCTCGTAGCATGGGCGGTATGGGAAGGGGCACCGTCTTGTTGGAAATTAGCGGAATACAAGAGTCCAAGTCTCTGCAATTCTGGTATGAAATGCGTTCGTAACAATTCAATATAGCGTGCAGAAGTTATTGCTCCTTCCATGAAAAATGGTCCAATTAAGTGATCACTATTCATTGCCGCCCATACCATAACACTTGGAGGATGCTGATGAACTTGTTCCCAAAAGAAAGGATTTGGTTTGCTCCAGAAAACCGAGTTGACATTACGCCCGTCACCGTAAAATGCACATTCATCAGAAAAAAAGAGCAGGTTCCTCCTGCGGCCAATCGGATATCTGACTAGAATGTCGCGACAACATTTGACTCTGAGATGACGATCATCATCCGAAAGATACTGAACCTTCACGGATTTGAAAGGTCTGTAATTCAAATCGGACTTTAATATTCTTCGAAGCGTTGTTCTGGGAATATTCAATTCTTCAGACCGTCTTCTGGAACTTAGCGTAGGGTTGGCTTCCACCGAGGCCTCGACATTTGTAGCATAATCACCTCGCTCGCTGGGACGACCAATTCTTGCACTGTCATTAATACTTCCTGTTTCAAAAAGTTTATCCATCCATTTTCGAATCTGTTCTCCTCTCGGGGGTTCCACGTCATAAGACCTTCGTAACTTGTCCTTTACTTCCCGCATTGCTTTATTTGAACGATCGGATTCGTATAACCATGCCGCTGCTTGAATACGAAAAGGTATACTGTAAGGTGACGAGTCAGTCATCATAGGATTCAACAGAGCGAACTCCAGTTTACTTCAAAATGATATTTATTCAATAATCACAATGCAGTGCGATAAAAATTCAAATCTCTTTGAAATTAAGCGATTAATGATGACATGAAATCAAACCAATCATTGTCAAATTTCCAGGTTGAGATATCGGATATTCAAATTCTTTGAAACGGAATTTTCAAATTATGAAGTAGAGATATCGAACAATCAGTTTCTTTAAAAACTGAAAGGAACAGAAGATCAGAAGATCGGATCTCTATGAAGAGAAGAGAAGATTGGATCTTTATTGATTGCACATTACACTAAACGATAATGAGGTTAATTAATGAGATTATCAGATGGAAAGTATGCCTAAAATGCTCTCATCACATGTATTTGACCTCCTATACATATGTTAATCAAACTTAAGCATTTCTACACCGATTTTTACTATATAAGTTAAGGAATAATTTACATTTTAAAAAGTGCAGGGGACTTCTGGCCCACCCTGTATATATATAAAATTTTTATCTTCTCATCTGTTAATTGATCAAGTTGCTACTTACTTCAAGAGTGAGGTCACCTATTGGCCGATATGATAGTAAGTGCCAGTGGCGAAGCGTGCTTCAAAACGTCTCCGGGGCTAAAATCAATTTTGTCATCGGCACTTTATGGAATGCAGCATATATACAAAATACCCGGTTGAAATCACTTTGATGTTTTCAAATAATTTGAAAGAATGAAGAAGTGAAGGTATGCATGTGTAAACTATATTAGCTGCACGTTTGCTTTTGGTTGCTCTTTTGCCAAACTCACCAGTCAGTGTGTGTGTGTGTGTGTGTGTATGTGTAACTCGCAAAGAATTCCCTGTCTTCGCCCGGGTTGAATCACGTGAATGGATTGGTTATCTGCGAGTTTTGTATGCAGTGGCCGCGACGAGCTGAAAGGCGTCCTCGAGATGTTCTGAAGCGCACGAGAACAGCACATTGACAGATTGGCTGATTTGTCGATGACATCAACGAGCCATTAATGGCTCTAGTAATGTGTGACTCGTGTTAGATTTTGACCAATCAGTGCAATCTCAGCGACACTCCGGCGACTGCTCCTGAGAGAGGAAGAGAGATAAAACAACCGACAGTTATACATGCATCCGTTGGAAAGATGAAATAAAGGCTTAAGATCAATGACTTTGCTGAAGAAAAGATGTAGCGTTTGGTCACCGGCGCATATTGCACATGATTAAAATATGTTGGGAAATTTGTCTAAAAATGCATTCGGGGCACCCGAATGCCCCAATGGACGCAACGCCCATTTGCACTTATAGACCGGTAGCCCAGAGCATTTATTCAATGGAAAGAGTCAATTGGACTTAGTGCTTGCAGTCGGGGTGAAGGCCTCAGCTGAAATTGCTGTCATTGCTAGTTTAGCGTCAAGGGGCTCCTAAGAATGTTTTGGGACGGCTTGCAGCCGTACTATTGTTCCATTGAATGAATTCAATTGATGTCATGTACATAGGGGGTGAAAGGGGGTCACGGACTCGGGTGCAGTCCGGCATCAATACATATTCATGAAAGTCACTCCATAATCTTCACCTCCAAATACTCAAACCTCGTAACCCTCTTTCCATTGAATAAATGCTCTGAACTGCCGTTCTATTACCAAATGCAAAGTCTGTTGGAAGCTCCTTCTTGAAATGTGTCATTTGTGAAGCTTAAAATAGGGCCTAATTCATATGCAGATAAGAGTGTGTGATATCAATAATTCCTCAACGACGTAAATGCATCTTGTATTAAGCTGTGATCCAAAATCCTTCACTTTGTGTGTGTATTTGTGCATGGACTCATACTAGTCACCAATTAGTTTGTACAATATAGTCAAAAGTTGTTTATTTCCAAAAAAGATTGGAAAACAAAATTACAATGTTATGCATAGAATACATTCGTATTATATACAATACAGCGTGTAGACAGTGCTTTTTTATCAGCTGTCTGAAGTTCAACCGATAGCTTTGATAGGTTTAGTTTTGTAACCAATCTGTTTATTATCCAACAATATGTGTATGAACTCTCATGTCCACTTGAAATCGTACTGAGATACCTGTTTAATCAGGCTGTTTCAATTATTTGTAATTATTCTTATCCAAAGACAGATTGCAGCTTTATAGAAATCAACATCCATACTCCATAGGATGTATTCTAAATTCACCGTTCTTTTCTAGCACCTTAGTGATAGGCACAACGTTCGTTTCGTGTCGTTACCACCGCTCCTCTCGAGTGCATTGCAGTTTGCGTAAGAGAAATTATGCACATGCAAGCGGCTTCTCTTTGAAATGCTAAATAAAAGTCCTGGTAGCCAACGATTTACATGCAATTTTATCTTCTCATCTGATAATTGATCAAGTTGCTACTTACCTCAAGAGTGAGGTCACCTATTGGCTGACATGATAGTAAGGTCAAAGTCTGTTAGAACTTCTACTTATAATGTGTCATTTATAATGCTTAAAATAATTCATATGCAGATATGAACATGTTGGTGTGTATCTTCCTCCTCATATCTTGTAATTTAACATCTTGCAGAAAGTCATTCCACATCCCATGCAAGTTAGTGTGTGAATGCATATGACGAGGATAGTTGTGAAGTTATAATTCAGCAAAATAGCAGCTGACTATCCACTAGTGGATAGTCAGCTGCTATTTCAGCAGTGCACTGCTGACTATAGTGACAACGGACGAGGGAGAGTTTTGAGGATCCTTCCGATAGTGTTGCCAAGATGAAAAATATTTAAATACATCTCAATTCGCTTGACGAATAAGTAAAACGATAAAAATTGACAAAATTCCTTGATTTTTGTCAGGTTACTTATTTTCTCACGCTGAATAACTTTTTACTTATTGAGAAATTCGAGGTAGCATGATTAGATGAAATGTTTCTCACGCTCTGAATCGTCAGTATTTTAGATTGGAAGTCAATTGGGTCAATGGTTCAAAAGTAGGAGTGTGATGTGAAAAAATTACATTTTTCTCTTTCTGAAGTAATGTGTTTTCATGTCATGGTCAGTCAACAACAGAGGAATCCTTCGAAATAATTTTCGCAAACTTAAATTTCTCTGAAGAGTACTGTTTCAACTCACTGGCTGTCTTGGGAGTCATCTCTGAGAAGCATCCGGGATAATGTGCACTCATTGAGACAACTTGCTGTCCATCCGGATGCAAACGATTATCAATAGGGATGACTGATGGAATTTTGCCGAAATAAATTTACATTTCTTCAAATTTTATGAAACATTTTAAAGTTGTTTTTCATGAAAAATGCCAACGCTACAACAAATATTTAAATAGATAGAGCCTTTATCTGAAATAATTAGAAACTGGCAAACCAGGAATGTTGCTTGACCATGCGCATGAAGATTTTGATCTTTCGAAACTGGGCGCAGGGCTCTTGGAGCTCCTCTGAAATTGATATTCCAGCTCCCAGAATCGTTCAATAGTGCAATCAATTTCTAACAGCTCCGTCATCTTGCTGCTAAGCTTATGTATAGCAATTTAAAATTGAACTCCATTTTTTCAGAAATCGATTTTTTGGATGTATTGGAAATTGATCGTAGAATTTAGACTCTAAAAAACAATCAATTGTCACATGACAACATCTTAAAGACAAAGTGAGGAGCATGTTTGATTTCAGTTAAACAGTCAAGCGGTGTTGAATACAACTGAAATAGAAATTTACATGGGTATTTGCAAAAAATGTTTCTCAGAGGACAAATTTCATAAAATTTGATTGGATTGCAGAAATGTGTAAAAAAAATAATAAGTCAGAAAAGGTATTTTTCGAACTAATACAGTTTTGAAACAATCAGACAATGTATAGGGAGCAGTGTTCAAAACTTCCGGGAAATTTTGGAAAATTTTCTCAAAACGGAGAATTTTGAAAGGGCAATAAAATTGACATATAATTATTGCCGAGCAATATGGAGCGGTAGGAATATATATCTGAGAATGTATAAACGATGACAAAGAAGTGAAGGGACCAGAACCAGCGCCTGTAGATGCAATAGGCCATACTTTCTTTCCTCGGCCGACATAGCCATCAAGATGAGTGGGCAGCTCAATTACCTAGGCCTACTATAATAATAATAATAATAGAATGCTTTCTTTTCAATCAATACAACGAGCGGTATGACTGGTTACAGCAATTACATCATGTGAATCTCGAGTATTTCACGAAACTTCCATTGTAGAGTGAGGAGGATCGTCGTTGAGGTAGCAATTTCCGGGAGCGGCGAACAACACGAGTAGGGTCTCTCACAGTAAAAAATTCGACAAGTGGATGAATATGGGGATTACCACTGATCTTTTTGATTAGTTTAACACACATTTTGTCCAGAAAGTCACGCAGATGGGGTTTGCCTTGAACATTTGACCATCGAATTCCAAGACCGTATAGACGGTCAAGTTTTTGAAAGTTCTTTATACTTAAGTAAGTAAGTAAGTAAGTAAGTAAGTAAGCGTTTATTTCTCGTAAATGAAAATCTATACAGAGTGTTACAACTACATTCAAGTGAACTTCAAGCAATATGAAACAGTAAAAATAAAAAAAAAATTTTGCTGCAAAATCACACAATATGCGTACATGTACATTGAAAGATATGCTAACTATGTTTAAAAGAGCACCTTATATTATGCTGAATCATAAAAGGGAAAAAGGAACGAGCGAATTTTTCTGTTCGAACAATAGGATAGGAATAGTTATTTGAAAGAGCTAATTTACACGGCAAAAGATCGCTCAACAAATGCTCTGAGTCAATTTCAATTACACTGAACAAGTTTTGTGACAATTTAATTCGCCTACGTTCTAAAACAACATCACATTTGTCACATTTTGATAGACCATTGTACATAATGCGATGGGCTCTCTTTTCAACTTTTACAAGCACATTGTTATCTTTTTTATTGAGGCCAACGAAGACTGGAGAAGCATAGTCAAAAACTGATCGAATGATTGCCAAATATATGTCATGTAACTTTATAGTGGAAACAAGGGGCTTTAATCGGCGAAGAAGATGTAAGCGACGACTGGCCTTTACACGCAAGTAATTCACATGATTGTCCCATGTTAATGTGTCATTCAAAATAACACCTAGACATTTTGCCATAGAAACTCGATTTACAGAAAGTGGCTCATCAAAAAATATGGGATTTCGGGAAACAAGCATGACATTAGACTTACTGGTATTCAACGTTAATATATTTAATGAACACCATCGTGCAACATTCAAAGTTTCATCTTCAATAGCGCTACGAATACAAGATGCATTACCGTTGGAAAATGGAACAACAATGCTGACATCATCGGCATATTTGACCATAGTACTCTCGTCAGATATACAACACAGATCTTTTATATACAGACAAAAAATGAAAGGTCCCAACACTGAACCTTGTGGGACACCACGAGAAATATTGACTGAACGAGAGAAGTACCCATCTATTTTTACAACAGCTTTTCTGTGCTCAAAATAGGATCTAAGCCAAACAACGAGTTCGATCGGAAAGTGCATATTCAACATCTTTTCAAATACAATATTGTGATCAACACAGTCAAATGCTCTTGTCAAGTCAAAATTCAGAATTGCACAACCAAATTTTTGCCGATCATCAAAAGCACGCAGTGAAGCATCAACTAGCTTAATTAGAGCGGTGGTGGTGGAAGATCCTTTTCGGAAACCATGTTGCTCTCTTCCAAAATTTATGAAAAACATTTCGGCATAGCGGTTAAGAATAATTCGTTCCAGTAGTTTGGAGAGAACTGAAAAAGTTGAAATATATCGCAGTTTTTCTACATCAGGAGGCTTAGTTTTGGGAAGCGGGACAATAACTGCAGTCTTCCATCGGGACGGGAATATCATCTCCTTCAAGGAAGAATTATAAATGGCAGCCAACGGCTTTGAAATGACATCTGCGAGAAGTTTATATAACCGAGTAGGAATAGTGTCAATGCCAGATGATTTATTGAGAGGCAGCTTTTTCAACATGTTGTATACCTCTTGACTTGTCACTTCATTGAACCAATTTTCATTTAAATTGCCACATGCATTTATCTTCATCATATCATCAATAGAAGAGAAGCATTGAGCAACTTTATCAGCAACAAGATCAAGAAGATTGTCAACACTGCCTTTCTCTGAAATCAAATGAGAAAAGTCATTTATAGTTTTCGGCTTAGTTTGACAAGCAAACAATTCCCAGAGTCCATTCGGAGAAGACATTATTTTACTTGCCCAAATCTCTTTAGCACGAAGAATTTCTTTTTTCACCTTTTCTTTCAGCTCGTTATATCGTACCCAGTTCTTTGCACGAAAAGCAGCCCACCGCTCGTGAATAAGATTTTTTGTGAGTGGTGTCATCCATTCTTTATCATTCTGAGTTATTGGAATGTATTTGAATGGAACAAACTTTTCGATCAAAAAGTTCAAACAGTTGATGAAGGCATCCAACTTTTGTTCAACACCATCTACACCTTGAGTAACACCACTCCAATCGATTTTACAAGCGTGGTAATACAAAGCATCAATATTCGATTGTCTAAAATCATAAAGTCTATGATATCGTACACAGTTGGATTGTACATGACTTTGATTCTTAGGAGTGCAGGTTAGCATCAAGTGATCGGACGTACCAAGCGGAGCATCATATTTTACACCAGTTTCATCATAAATCATGCACAAATCTTTAGATACAAGAATGTGATCAAGGATGGCATTTTTTCTTGTCGACTGAACAATGAGATCAATTAAATCTAAATCAAAACACAATGCTTCAATATTGAAAGAATTCAAATCACCAACTACAATTTGATGAAAATGTGGCTTTCTTGTTAGAAAATCGTCGAAAATTTCCAATATACTGGTATGGATGCTAGAGAGTTCTTCGGAGCTTAAATTAGGAGGTATATACAAGCACAACAGTAGAATATTTAGAGAATTGAACTCTACAATCAAATATTCTATGTCGCACCGGAGATGGTACATAGATGTAATATTCAAAAATGGCAAAATTGAATTTACATACACAGCGACTCCTCCACCTCTACGATGGCAGCGATCATTTCGAATACTCAAATATCCTGGGATATCAATAAGAGTTGAGTCAACCATATCACTTAACCATGTTTCTGTCACACAAATTAAATCAGGAGATTTCAGTGAAGCAGCAATTTTAAGCTCATCAATTTTCGGTAGCAATGAACGAGCATTTAAAAGAGTAATAGAGGGATAGCCGACACTCGGTAAAAACCTCAATGAAAATTTGAATTTATATTTCCATTTGTCTGCACTTGTACAATCTTTCCTCTCTTAATCACAACGTCTTCACCACGATCTCGTCTGCTTTTCAAATCAAGACGGAGAGCCTTGCATTTCTCTCTTTCCATCTTTGTTTGGTCAGGATTAATGTAAATATTCGAAAATGATGTTGTATTTCGAAGCTTTCGAGCATTTCGAAGAATGTTTCCACGTACATCATCATCAGCACATTTGAATCTGAGAAGACGAGGCTGAACAGAAGCCGATGCTCGTCCAATACGATGACAAGCTGTAACGTCAACTGAAAAAATTCCAATAGCCTCACAGATTTTAGCGACGGACTCTTTATCACTTTCAATTCTTGATTCGGCAGAGCCTGATGTTATTTCAGCAAGACCTGATATAATCAGGAAGCTACGTCTCTTCAAGCGTTCTTGGAACTCATTGCACATATCCTCAATGGTGACAGGATTTGTATTTGCAATTTTGTTGTACTCATTTTGCAGAATATCATATTTCTTCTGCAAATCTGTGTGTTTCTCAATCAGCAAGTTCAATTGATCTGATACTGGCTTCAGATGTTTCTGAAGATGAGTCTCGAATAATGATGATAAAGCATTGCTGTCAAGTGATTCTCTTGTTCTCGTTGGAGAAACCGATAGAGCTCTATTGTTTGTTTGACTTTTCAAATGCATTATAGCTTTGACCATATCTTTCTTAGTTATTTGTGTCTTCTTTAGAAGGTCAGACTCAGACATAGATATCATTTCATCCAAGGTCACCATTTTTAAAAAAGTCAAAAATGGTGCACGACGGATTCGAACTCAGTGTACAAAGCTTTACAGTCACACACGATACCGCCAAACCACTAGATCAGTTGAACACTAGAGAAATCAAAGATGAAGTAATTCCAGCAAATCGTAAAAGGTGTCGCGTGACGCAGCGAAGTTTTCGATTGAAAATTCCAAGTTGTGACAGTGTCAGAGGCAAGAATGAAGACAACTCACTGCTAAATTACACGCTGCCGACGAAATAATCCAGAATTACGAATGATGTGAGCACTTTGGACGAAAACCAGTAGGACAGCGATAGACACGAGGACATGCAGATTCTGATGATATAATATTTGGAGAGATTTCGACGAATAACACCAAAATAAAGGCAAGAATCACTATGTTCGCTGAAAGTAACGAGAGCAACCGACCACCGCGCACGACCTTAGCTTAGTTAGCTTAGCTTACTTACATCACAAATGATGGGCCAACAAAATGTCACAGCAGAAGACTTACAAAAGCCTGCCAAACGACTTCACCACGGTTGTTATTATTACGTAAACGGCGTACAAATGACATGGAACGACAACATTTAGCATACATTTTTGCGAATTGGACGTCCCAGCGAAGGTCAGATGTAAAACACATTCCCAAAATTTTTATACAATCAACCTGTTCAATCGTGGAATTATTAATTACAATGTCCATGGTCTTACAATTAGAAATATTCCTCGAAAGGGTCATGTATTTAAATTTTTCAACATTAATAATCAGTTGCTTCTTTTTTGTCCATGCACAGAAAACATCTATATCAGAGTAGAAGTCCGAGTTAATACTAGGACAATCAAAATGCAACAAGGTAATGTCATCAGCATAAACAATAGGTTTTGTAATTACAAAGTCGGGCAAATCATCTATGAAAAGAGAAAACAACAGTGGTCCCAAAATGGAACCCTGGGGAACTCCACTGGAAATAGACCGCCAGGGTGTTACCAAATTATCAGCAACAACACGCTGATACCGATCAATCAAGAAATTATAAATAGAATCTATGACATGAGGTGGGCAACTAAAATCGTCACGAAAAGATTCAAGCAGTTTAAAATGACTTAATGTATCGAACGCCTTCTTAAGGTCAATAGCTTAAGGATGCTCAATTGGTTGAGCATCAATGACAGTGAATCCACGGGTTCTCTAAAATAGCTTTAAGCTCATGCAGTTCTGCCCCATGTCCTAAGGTATAATAAAACTGGTGCTCTATATCACTTGCACCGGATATGTGCTTGGAACCGGAGCCACAAAGATTATGTACAAAATTTCATTTCAGTAACCACAAAATTGACCCTTGATATGCTAACGTGGGATACCGCATGTGCCACTCACTGTATCAGGATTCCTGATACAGGAATCCATGACTCGTTGCCTAATTGTTAACACCAGTAAAGCACATGCTGGATGCATATCTGACAATATCTTTAGTTAGGTTAGAGGATGACCCCATCACCGATTGCTCTCTCGGTCAGGAAAGAAAACACCAAATTCTCTAACAATAGTCTGACAATATCTTGTATAACAAAGTTGGCAGCTAGTGGTCCGTCCTACATAGTGGATAGCTGCAGCTTCCGATCAATACAGAGGCGAATAATTTTCGAAAATTCATGAGATCTATTGCTTGCCTAGCCATACTCATGAATCTGATGTTGTGTGCCATGAAATTTGTAATGGATTATTGAGAGAGATGCTCACAACAACTACCAGCTCTGAAATTATTGTAAAGACCATTTGGCATCGATGTCTATTCTATTTTCGGTCGGTGTAATTATTCACCGATAAGCAAAGCGCGACTATACACCCGAATGTTATCAGTTATTCAACGTAAGTAAAAGCAGCATAGTTAATTCAATTCGTGAATTCAGAGCACAGAATTCGTGAAATGTGTGCATGTACATGGTAAAGGATGATATAAATGACACTAAGAAGAGAATGAAAAGACAATTACAAGTCCGACTTATACAAAGTGCTTTCTGATGCTCTGTAGTCTAAAACAACTTATTTTAGAAAACAAATTGAGAGCACAATCTTTGACATTTTTTTTAAACAAAGAAAAAATGTTCGCAAGAAATATTCTATTTCCATGTACAAGAAGCAATCAGATCAGAGTATAATGCATCAAGTTAATGGATCCCGCAAATCAGTAAAATACTCGTACTTTTAGATGTAGACATCTTCATTTCTGTGTTTCATCAAATAATATAATGCGTATGTAATCCAATCACTTGATTATGTTTCCGTTGAATGTTCGGCTATCAGCAAGTATAATACATACACAAACGTATAGCTGGAGTACCAAGTTGATGGGGCTTGTGACGTACAAAGCAATGCATCAAAAGCAAGCATCTTTGAATAAAAAATTACATAGAACTTTCGATCTTTTCGTTAACAATTGTATTTACAAAATTCAGGATGTCGTAAGAATAAACGAGACAGAAATTCCCATGCGTTTTAGACACAGAGGTAGACATAATTTTCAAAAAATAATTTGTAAATAACGGAACATTTTGAAGAGAAGTTTTTCCGGAAAATTTTGAAAGAATGGGATATCTTCAGGAAAATTTTGAAATTGCACTATGATGTGGAGAGCAGTGACTAAAATAATTAAATTGAAGTGCCAGTGTATCCACATAGATGTCCATATGGATGTACTGTACATTTTCATCCATATGTGCTACGGCTGGTCATTTTGTAACCTGTGAATATTATACTCCTCGTATTCTTATTATTTACCGCCTGAATGTTTTGGGGCTCAAAAGAAGGAACCTATGTCATCACATCATCTTCTCTCTGATTATCTCCAAGAACTAAAACAGCGACTATGTAATTAGCATTGAAATCTGGGAAATCAATAACAATTTCTCGAACCAACTATGATTTTCTAAAATGCGTGTGAAAAGAATGGTCGGAAATCTTCCGTTTTCTTAAAATTCATCTGCAGCTACACGGCTTTATTATGATTCATCCTTCGGCACCTACGGTGCTTTGTGAATGATTTTCTTCTAAAGCCCATGAAGGACTTTTCTAGGATTCCGTTGATGACTGATCAATACCTTGATTTCTATCAGGAGTTTTGCATTCTACATGCCGGTTTGAGAATATGACAACTTGTAAACTCAGCAATCGAACTTTGCACGCATAAATGTCTCTGCACCGGCGCATGGAAATACGATTTGTTATCTATGTTTGAATCCAATTATGCAGTAAAATACAAGCAGGGGGCCTAGTCAGGATGATGTCAAGCAGGCTGTGTGCAGTGCAACTATGCATTGACAGATGTGAGTGTCATGTCTATTGACAATGACTTACATGTGTAGATGGATGTTGAATGCCATTTCAACTGAGTCATTCTTTTCTATTCACAAATTTGGAAATGACTTCTATTTTTATACATGGCTCACAATTTATCACAATTTTTCATGGCGATGCCCGGAGTAAAGCGCATAGGAATATCATTTCGACCTCGTGAAAAGCTAGAGGCACTAAATTGCTTAATCCTAGTTTCATTCTATGATTCGTCAAAGAACGAGACTTAGTCAATTTACCATTATAAATACTTGGACACTTCATGAATAAATATATGTCATACTTAACATATAAAAGGAAAACTTCTATCAGTTCAGGTTGACAGCACGATTCCTGACACATTCAGAGGCATTTTAGCCCTTTGTCACTCTGGTATGGTTAGGTTAGACAAAGCTAGTTTGAAATACTGTATATATGATCGGATATATTTCCGCGCACAAGATAGGTAAAAACACTGTAATTGGATGTATTAACGTAGCTTATCGAACGAATGGATGAATTATGCGATTTCAACTCTCATCCTGCGCAGTGTTATTGTGGCTGGGCTAAAACTTGAAAATCGAGACAGAACGAGAGCGAGGGAGAGAGAGAGAGAGAGAGAAGTTAACGTAAGTCCCAAGATCTTAACGTAAGTCCCATGATGATCACAATGACTGGACTCATTTGTGTTCGTACAGCGTTTTCGAATGATCAAATGTTTTGTCTTTTGATCATTTAAGACCAAACCTTTGCTGTTCAACCAAGATTTTACATGACATAGCTCCTTGTTGGTGATTAAGTCATCGTCACAGGAACGCAAACCTTGCAAGATAGTCACATCATCAGCGTACTTGACATAAGTGACATTGCCAGAGAGCGACTGCAGGGAACTCATGTAGGATGCAAAAAGGTACGGTCCCAATATCGAACCTTGTGGGACGCCCGAGTATGCGTCCATCATCGAGCTGTAGGTACTCGAATAACGAATCCGAAAATTACGTTTATCAAGATGGTCAATTAGTCAAATAAGGAAGTGATGAGAAACTTTACCGTCAAGGTGTTGTACCAGCTTATCATACAACTGATATACTCTTGTTATCTTATTAAAATAAGAAGTCTTGGTAATAAATGCTGAGCATTTATTAACGCGAGTGTGATTTCTTTGCATATTGTGAAGTACATCAATTAACATAGCTTGAAACATCATGAAACATGAAAATTTTCACATGTAGAATGGATGCGAGCCATTTCGGATCGATTTCGAAGATGGCATATGTCTGTGCCATCGCGTCCTACCACTCCTAAAAATAGTAAATTTTGGATGTTTAAATAAAAGGCAAAATTGAAGCACTGAACTTTATAAAACTGCAATAAGAACTATTTGTCTGGTGCGAGCATCTTGCTTGTGCATTTCAAATTTTATATTACACATCCATTATTCATGTCAACTGCATTGATGTAGTATTCAGCTACATGTAGGCTACATGTAAATCGAATTCAGATTAGAACAGTGTACAATTTACAATTTTTACTTGTAGTTTTAGTAAAAAAATAATTTATGTTATTGTTGCATGATACAAAACAGGTCTTACAGCAGTCTATAACAGCTTCTAAAACTAATGCAAATACACATGCATTACACACATGCACTTATATCAGTAATTTTCTCTTTATTAATCCTATTTTGCTCTGTAAAACGACTATCTTCCTTATGTGTGTATGCTCAACAGTTGATTGCGTCATGAAATAAGTCACCAAATGCGGCATGCTTTGAAGCACTTGTCGCACAATCCCACAACGCATTTGTAGCATTCATTTGTGAAACACTTTGAGCCAAGGCTCAGCAGCTGCTTTGTTGTGACTATCCTATGGTTTACAGGCCTACCATCGTTGCGCATTGCCACCTATAAACTCTGATGTCCGGCTTCTTCAGTGCAATTATTTTTTTCCTTTTTAGAGTTCCTCATCTAGACCATGATCGCTAATTTCAGTGGGCGCCATATGTTGCTATTCTGAAATAAAAGAGAATTATTGAAAATAGCTTTCGAATGTTCCGTGTAATTTTCAAAATTATGCTTATCCTGCATCAGAAGAGATGAAGATAATAAAATGTTGTGTCTTCAAAATATTAGCATTCTGGTTGACACTGGAAGTAGAAAGCTATAATAATAATAGCAACTACTAAGCTTCCTAAGCAACTAGTGGTACAAGTGTGGTCAGAGTGTGTCCATCGCTTTCAAACCATAGGTAGGCCTACTGAGAAAGATCCTGATCTCACATGTCGTTAACTTCCTACAATACTTTACACAAGATTTGCATAATGCAAGATAAAAGAAGATCAAGCAAACTGATAGGTCATAATTTTGCTGTTAAACAGGGCATTTGATAGACATATTCATATTTGTAGGTACATGTACAAATTAGGCCTACTTAGTAGATCATCGTCAAGTCCACTTTATCACTGTCTCCGTACTGTCGTCACCATCTCATAGCGGGGGCTATATCAGAACATGATTCTCTCCATTGTTAATTAGATCATACATCGCATGAATCGCTGAGGTTTTTTATCTGAAAGATGTGCTTATTCACAGTAGCAGATAACGCAATGGCATATATACATATTTCAGTACGTATTGCGGCATTGCCACTGAGCTAAATCGAATTCGAATTCGAACATCCGACTGTTGCACAGGGTTAGAAAATACGCCAAATAAATCATATATGGACACGAAAAGATTATGAAAGTTCAAAATTGAATATTTTGCTCTTCATACCAAAACGAAGAATTTCTTCACGCCATTTTTAAGAACAATTTGAATTTCCCGCCAAATGGACGAATTTTAAAAAGTTATTTCACATCACAAATCTTGAACATCGTTCTAAGTTATGTTTTGTCAAAAAGAAATGATCCGAATAGCGAGTTTTCACGAGTTTAAAATGAAGCATAAATGGAGGTAAGTTACCTGTTATATATATAATATATATATATATGCCACCGCGTTCAATGGGTTTAAGTACTATTAACCCATCGAATTGCTAGTTTTGCAAACATCACCTCTTCAAGGTTGCCATGACACGGAGGATTTGTAAAAGTCTATCATTCCTTTTGTATTGATATCATGACCTATCAATTTATTGGTAAATTCTTCAAAACTGCAAACATTTGCTTATCTATCTCACATTTGGTACTGGGTCTAAACTTGAGTCCGTTTAATATAATCTAAGCTGCATGCACAGTGGGGATTTAATTAATACTAAGCTGTTATGTAATATACTTATTCCATGGCTATAAATGTAAGACATGCGACCTTCCTGTGGCTAAAATGGGACTAAAAGAATCATGCCGAACCATACGCAACTACAACAAGGATCAACCGTACAAAAATACGTAATTAATACGAAAAATAATTACACAAATACTCCGCAAGTGGAACGTATATTGTTTGCTGAGGTGAATGTCTATTGTCAATCACGCAATCACTAAATGCATAGTCATGTATTTGCACGTGTCGTGTATTTGTAGTCGTGTGTTAACACGTCCCCGACGCAACATTTCTATCAATTTGGATGTCCTCTGTCGTTCATTATTATTTGCATGTTTAGAAAGCTCATGTTCTGAAGTTTCTCCTGTGAAAAGTTTATGACCATACTCTAAATATAGCAGTCCGTAGACTATATAATGTTTCAATCTTTTGCAACTTGTTTGGAGTTCAATTCTCATTTTCATCGCTAGCCAGAAGCGTGATCACTCTCACGCATGCATTAAGCATGGGCAGACGAGAATAAAGCTGTTTGATCGAAAGACATCGAATTCATTCATTTCATTAGTTTTGTGTCTCTCAGTAACATGCGAACTGCTGTACTGAAAGCTTACCAGAAAGGCCTTAGGGATCAAGCTGAGGCTTTGATCCGAAGTAGCCGGCTAGTTGCCATTGTGTCGCAACAATTAAAGGTCCCTAAAAGTACTATTTACTCTTGGTTGCGAAGATACTGTCAACGGCCTGATGGAAGGTCTTCTGGCCGACCAAGGCTGACTTCTCGCAGGTCAAATCTCTACATCACCACTGTGGTCGATAGTGATCACTTCACATCCTTATCTGAGCTTTCAGGAGGTTCAAATCTTTCCAAGACAACTGCCTGGGGACGACTTAAGGAGTTGAACTACTCCAGTCGTAAGAGACCATCGAAGCTGAATCTGTCCGAGCGACACAAGAAACTGAGACTATAGCGGTCAATGAAACATTACCATTGGCAGAATCAGTGGTCACATGCTGTTTGGTCGGATGAGGCAGCTGTCCGATTAAAATTCAGAGAAAATCATTCGTCTGCGCCTTTGGCTGAAGTCTGAGTAAGACAATCCTGGTCGTTTTCTACATCGAGGAGTCAGGACGATTGCAGGAAATTGCTCATCGGGGGAGCCATTTGGAGTGATGGTCGCAGTTCACTGCATGTTATGAGGGAAAACATGAGCTCCGAATGCTATATGCACGAAGAACATGTTTATCCTTTAGCTGATCCATCATCTGACTGGATTCTCATGATGACAATGCTCCATACCATCGTGCCAGGGCAACTCAATTGTATAAAAAACAGGCATGAATACGAAATTTAGACTGGCCGGCAATGTCTCCTGACTTGGATCCAATCGAGCATGTCTGATCTATGTTGAAGCGGGGAGTTCGTCGATGAATTTGTCCTGGCTATGATTTGAATCGGTTGGAATCTTTAGTGAGGCAGGAGTGGAATCAGATTGATTAACAGATGATCACAAATTTGATCGGCAATATGCCTAATAGCATCCGTAAGGCAATAGAACTTAAAGGAGAATTAACGAAATGCACTAGAAATTCTTTTTGAGGTACAAGAACGCTGCTTGTGCAGAGTATCTATATGTGAATGGTTCGTATACTCCAATCAATCAAATATTTGATATGTCTTGATAAATGTAATCTATAAGCACACTGTCACATTTAAAAATCATTAACACAGTCTTGCTGTCGACGATCATGCTTGAAGTATTCTTTCCGAATTTTTCTTATTTTTGAAGTATTTTAAACGAAGTTTACAAAAATTAGAAAATTTCATGAGTTGATGCATCCATTCTATTCAATACTGCATATCTCTCACCAAATATCTGTTTGATTGATAACACTGGGTTACAAAAAAAAAACTTTTTGAAAATAGTCAGAAGTTTTTCAACTGATGAAGGACCATTTTCCTCCACTAACTCTGAATATGGCATCCATTTAACTCAATCAGATGAAGTTTTCATGCTAATTATATTTTGAGAAATTAGATTTTCTGGCTTAATATATCACATTTTGTGAAATCATCTGTTATTTCTAAGAACCCTTCACACCCCAAAATGGTTGAGTAGAAAAAAGATACATTATAAAAGAATGTATTGAATTGGTATCACAAAATCTAATTTCACTTATTTGTATAAAAGTTATTGACAAAGGATAAGATAAATACATGCAGGCCTACTTGCACATGCAATCTGGGTAGAAAGTCGCAATTGTAAAAAAGTCAGGGCATGAATTTCCGTATTTTGCAGTTCCTTGAATGCTCAGCTGCAGGAATGTCTCTCTTTAGATTCCAGCAGTAATCAGCCATCATAACTGCATCCCAGTGTCCCTGATAGCTTGTCTCCATCACCTTTATGTCTTGATGGAATCTCTCCCCTTGTTCATCGCTCACAGATCTCAGATTCTCAGGAAACCGATCCATGTGTGAGAAAATGTAATGCATTTTGATACTCATGTTGCATCCAAGGATTCTGAAAGCAGTCAACATATTTGAGACTAGCTCTGCATAGTTTCTTGCCTTTTTATTGCCAAGAAAGTTCTTCACTACCAGAACAAATGCTCTCCATGCGTGCAGCTCCACATCGTTCATTGAATTTTGAAACTCAGTATCTCTGATTAGCTGTCGGATTTGAGGACCATCAAAAATGCCAGCTTTCAATTTCTCTATGGTCAATCCTGGAAAAGCATGGCACAAGTATGTAAAGCAGGCACCATCCTTGTCCAGAGATTTGGTGAATTTCTTCATCAAGCCGAGTTTGATGTGCAGCGGAGGGAAGAGTATCCTGTCTCTGTTTACCAGGCGGTCGTTGATAACGTTCGTTGCTCTACATGGCACCAATTCTTCTCGGATTGGCCAGTTTTTTCTAGTGTAGTGATGAGCAGTGTCTCTGCTATCCCACATGCACAGGAAGCATGGATACTTGGTATAGCCTGACTGCTGTCCCAACAAAAAATTCACCATTTTCAAGTCAACACAAATTAGCCACTGATGCTGATCATAAGGTATTTCCTCCAGCACGCACTTCACTGCTTCATAGTTCTCTTTCAATGTAGCCCAGTGAGCAAGAGATACAGAGGCAAACTGATTGCCATTGTGAAGAAGAACACATTTCAGAGATCGCTTGCTGCTGTCTATGAATAGTCTCCAATCTTTGGGTTCGTACCGTGGCATTCCAAGCTTCAATTTTAGCTGAGCAATATCTGTGCAGTACACCAAGTCATTCTCTTTAAAGAAAAAATGAAGGAACTATTCATGTCTATTGCGATAGAAAGTGACACGAGCACTGTTAGATATAAGATTCTTTTCCTTCAATCTGGATGCCAATAGCTCGGCAGAGGACTTTGATAAACTGAGATCGCGTACTAGATCATTTAGCTCATTTTGGGAAAAAGGATGTGGAGCAGCATCGTCAAAATCCATTTGTTGCTCTTCTACGTGTTCAGCAGCACTAGAGTAACCGTCGTCACTGATGTCAGGAAGTTCTCCAAAAATAGGTTCCGGAATTTCATCACAGTGAGCTACAGGACGACGTGCCGATTTAATATTAGGATACTTCAGGCTGCTTCGGTTCTTTCTGTTGATCCCAGTCACATCAATAGCACAGAAATAGCAGTCATTGACATGGTTTCTCGGTTCCCTCCAAATCATAGGAATACCAAATTTCAAGCAACTCTTCCTGCCTTTAGTCCACAGATGCAGATGCTCGGTGCATGACTTGCATACCATGTGTGGAGCCCAAACTTTATCCTAGTCACCAAGTTTAATTCCATAATATGATTCATAGGCACGTTTTATGAAGCTTGTTACTTGATTCCTGTTAGATAGAAGGGTATATTCACCACAAATATAGCAGAAAACGTCAGGCCTGTTTTTGCAGGTTCTTCTGGTTGAAGTCATCCTTCAGCTGCAAAATGCGAATGTGTCATTCAAAATTCACTGACAACATTCATTAAATATGATGACAAGGCTAAAAATAGCATATGACTCTTCGATTGAAATAGAAATTGCTCTGAAAGCTTGCCTTCATTCGTTGAATTGATTGACAAAGTGCAGCAAAGAACTCGCACCTAGACTGGTTGAAAATCCTCTAACAGAGTGAATGAACAAACGTCCATCAGAGTGCATAAATATCATAGAAATGTCATAAGCGATGAATTCAACAAGGTATTTGAGCAGTGAAAACATTGATGGTGAATTGCATATTTTCAGAAGGGCAGCATTTTAGATGATCAGATGTGATGCAAAGATCTTCAGAAATTGCATTTTTAGTCTAGAAAATAAAAGAATGGCTACATGAACGTAAGAAAATACCGGTACATGAGAAGCCCTGGATCATCGTATAGGCCAAAACTTGAAAAACCCAAAATGTAGCTTAGTTTAAAAAGTTGACCTGATTGAGCAAATCTGAGGTGATTTTTGAAATCAACATACTTGATTTACCCGAAATCAGCTAAAAACACTTAGAATATTTTTTCTTTGTTGACCAGTGTACTGTTTGCAAATCATTTAGTCATTTTGAATTTTTTTAATGTCGGAAATTTTTGTGAGGCATCACATACAAAAACCATGATATTTTACAAGATAAATGAGTTGCGTAAACCACTGAGAAGAAAAGAAAAAATGGAACATTGAAAGTTATGCATGCTGCACTACTCATTACAATATTACCCGAATCTAGCTAATTTGTAATGGATCTTTCACATATTAGCACATAAATCAGATACCTGCAATAAGTTCTGCATAGCGGTGGCACATCATTAGGAAATTTAGATATACAGCGTAAATAGTGAATAAGTGATGCCTTTCATACTTTGCCTTACAGAAGTTGTTGCAAAGGTGGCAGAATATTAAGACTGGTTTCCAATGGCAGTAGGTCGCTTCACCGTCTGCGCATTTGATGACGTCGCAATTATCTTCCCCTTTTCTTGCGACAACGCTCAACGTTCATGGCGCTGCAATATTTGAAGCCACAATGGGCACTGCATTACAGGCGACGACGCACGGGTGACACGCACGGTAGAGCAGTAGACATTGATTGGATCGTCTTGCGAGTTGAAGCGCAGCTGTGTGAAATATTGACCAATCAGAGCGCGCTATTGCGGAAGACGGTGTTGCGACCTATGACGCGCGACCCACTGGAAACAAATCATTAGTTTTACTAGTTTCATTATTAGTTTCATTAGTTTACTGAGCAGGTCCTTTTTGAATGTGCATGATAATGATGCCAGAACTCCAACATTTTAGACATTTATAAAGTGGTCTTCACAAAGATAAATAAAAGATATCCGATGTTCGGTTTATTGCAAAATCGGCACATAATTTATAACCATAGTACGGCAAAAAATAATAAATGCCATTTGGAACAATTGATAGCTAAAGGTAAACAAGCTGCATATTTTACAGCTAAACAGTTTAGAGAATTTGGTCAAGTTAGTGGAGATATATTCCAAAAAATACATTTGAAATGCTGACGTTATCAAAGATGAAATGATGTGCAGAATTTTGTGTCTTTAAAAATTAAAAAAGTTTAGATCAACTGCAATTTCAATTTTATAAAAGGCATTATCATTTAAAGCGGAATACTCCAAATTATTGTCTCATTGGTGAAATTGGAATACATCCAATGAGTTTTCATTTTTATAAAACAGCAATATGTTATTGGATAAGAATCATTACAAGCGATGACAGAAGCATGATTTTATTCAAATATTATTTCAAACGGACACGATAGTAGATACACATGGTGCTGGCGAATAAAGCAATTGCTTATAGAACTTAGCCTATCTCAATTACGAGATACACTGTTCATTGTTGATAAACAATCATATTTGAAGATTACAAAAGGTCGATTGGCTGATTATCATAGGGAACACTAGATATCCTCAGCAAAAAACAGCCATTCTGGATTAGATTATTTGGAGTTATGTCTGTTTCAGGATACTATTAAGTCATATCTAAATATTTATATCAATTATAACTATATCAATATCATCCTGAAGTTTAGAGCATTAAACCACAAGTTAGAAGTTGTCACCGGCATTTATGGAAATCGTTTGAGGTATGAAGAACGTCGATGTGAGCAATGCAGTGATTCACGGGTAGAAAATTTGCATTATTTCGTGATTGAATGTTCAAGATATCAGAAATTACGACAGGAACTAGCACCGATATTATGCCACTGCAAAAGTACAACTGAGTTCTACAAGTTGATGAACACGCATATTCCAAATAATCTTAAAAGTATTGCTAAATTCCTTCAAAAACCTAAAGAGTTGCGACAGCCTAGAACACAAACTGAATGATATTTAGAAGCAAATTTTTCTCCTCTCCTTCCTGAATACGATTTTTTTTTTGTTGTTAAAATTGACCGCACGCTTGAAATGTACTTTTGATGTCTCAGTTTTCATAGTTGTGTTTGAAACATGAATGTTTTTGTTCACACACATGTTCAATATATTTTCCATGTTTTCCAAAGTATTTGGAAATAAACATTTATTGACTTATTGACTTGTTAACCATAGAAGTAGATAAAACAAAGGAACTCGTGCGTTTCTTGAGACAGGTACTGAAATTAGCCTCTTCGGGATGATTTTATTGAGGACAACGCTTTGAAAGTATTCATGCATGATGAGTTAATTTTCAAAGAATTGGCACTCTAAGTATATAAAATTCTCAAGAACAGTATATAAATAAAACAGAATTCTTCTGATGATGACAGCTTCATCCCAATGCTTCTTGCTTTTCAGGTCTAGCAAGCACATCGCTGACTCAGACATTAAGTGCATACTCAGAGAGAGCGGGTATTATCAATGAATTGAAAAGTTTATTTGAACTTTTCAAGGAGACAAGCATCTATGATAAAGAGCAGAGAACACAATTGAAAAATCAATTCATAAGGCAATACGAGGCTAACTTTGATGTAAGTTGAACTGTTGAATTCATCATTTGAATGTCAATAGGAAGATATAGCCTATTGATGATAATCAAAACATACTACTGCATGTGAATACAGCTGGGAATCTTGAATCGAGAGTAGAGTTGTACGGTAACTTTCCCTACGGTAAGTTATCGGGTGAGATATTTTTAAATTACCGGGTAATTTATTTTGAAACTTTTGATTTTCAGGAATGAAAGCTCATTCGGCTTTATTTTAACTCTTAAGTTTATTTTTAACTGATTACTTGTAATTTTATCTATATTTCAAGACCAGTTTCACTTTAAACACGTGTGTTGTTATCGGTTTAGAGCAAATTGAACATTTCTGTCATTCTTGGAAAAATTGCCAATTCTAAAAACCTGGCTATCATAGTCGAATCTCCTTTATTGTGAGATAACTGCGACACCAGAAACTTAGTCTTGATGTGCACTGTATGCTATAATTTGTCGGCTGTATTTTAATGTAGGATCCATATATTTGGAAGGCGCATTACTGGGTTTGTTGTAGCTTTCCATCAAAAAACCATATCATTATGTGATATCCTTGTATGCATGTAGCATTGATCTATATCATCCTGTCAATCATAATAGGCCTTTACATCTGATGATATTGTCTTGTTATAGTTGAAATTTATTTACTGGTTTATGGATGATTCCTTTATAGTCTTATTCGTGTCAGCTAAACAATCATTTTATTATTAAAGGCCCACCTATGTTACCAAGATCTAGAAACATGCTATCATCATCTAATGGCATTGTTAACGTTAGATGCTTGATGCTTGTTTATAATTTGCGTCAAGCTATCTAGGCTTACGTGGCAGTACCTGTACAGGTAGTTTGTAAATGCTTTTACGAATCGGTCGTCTAGGCTGTTGGCTCAAGCCGACTAAATTTCTGCTTATCGCGATCGCAACTGCATCATGCATTTCAGAAAAGCTAGATTAATAGGTTGACTTTAATCCAGTATTGGAATGATTTGTAAAAACTTCGCAACCAATGCTATTTGCGATATTTCCAAGAAGTAGGCCTACAGGAATCGGAATATACAGGCTTATAGCGATTTGAGCATTACACATGCACAATCATCCACAAAGATGAGTCTCCATCAATTGCCGGTGCTGACTTATCGTGTTTTGACTTAATTATGGTGATTTTAATGACTTCGTTACGGTGCCAAACGTAGATACTTGATCAACTTCAACTTCATATTGAGGTTGGTGATATTAGTTTATCTTCCAAATTATAGGTCATTCTGATAAATGTTCTTTTTTTCTGCAGTGAACAATATAAGACAATTCCTTAGCGCTACGTGTACATTAAATATATCTTTAATTAAACTTATGTATCCATAAATGAATACTGCGCAACCCGTTGATGCTCAAGTGTGGGTAGAAATCGTCGGTAGGTAACATGTTTTCATGGTATATTAAGGTGTAGCACCGTAATCAACAATTCATCTGATATGCCTATATCGTGATAAAATAGTATGGAAAGAATTTAATGAAAGTTGTGCTTTTTCTCAGAAGTTTTAGAAGCTTTTGTATCTGTTTTTGTAAGCTTTATAGATTGGTTCTATCGTGAACATGTTGTTTTGATCATCTTTGGATTGATCCACATACGAATTTACTAATAGATATTTGCATATTTTCTGACTACGCCGTGGAAGTCATTGACGCTTTGTTTTTCGGAGTATTTTCATAAATACAACTTATTTAAAAGACTTCGTTTGTTTTATTTCTGATTTTTAATTAATTAGCAATAGATGATAACCCCATAAGAAAGCGTAAATCTACAAAATTTCAATAGATTTTGATTAGAATGGTTAGATAAGGTATTATAATATGCCTAGTGCTAGTTTATGCTACTTTTCTATGTAGCATGTCCATCTCACGTGTAGGCCACACAGAAAGCTGACTATCATTGAAATGAAAAATTTGCGCTCATATTTTATAGACGGTATAGTATCTATTTTGACTCCAACTAAGGATATGAAATGGAAAATTTTCTGGAAATTTTTCCGGTAATTTTTCTGGAAAAATTACCGGAAAAATATAACATTTTTCCGAGAAAATATGATATTTTTCCACTTGTAATTTTTCCGTTCAATTTCTGTATGTTGATGAATCACTTCATTAGTAATTTGAAAAAGATAGATTAACAACATTGCGGTTTGTATCATTACGACTGCATATGACAGCCATAGCTTCAAAGGAAGAGAAATATTTGCTATCATAATAGCTTTCAAATCTCGAGATGGGCCAGTTTATAGTAATGAACTTTACTGGTCTATGATTGAAGATGAAACGGATCCACTACAATGGTGGAATACTTTTTGTGGCCACAGAGTGTTAGCGCCAGTCGCTAAACAACTTCTCAGTCTTCCAGCATCTGTGGCTTGTGTAGAGAGATCCAACAAAGAATATGGCATGCAAAAGACGAAAATAAGAAATCGCCTCACAAATGATCGCTCTGCAAAACTTACAAAAGTGAGTTACAATATCAAGGTGAGGCATTTTGCTGATAAACGTAAAGCTGATCAGAACCAACACCAGGCCCTGACAGTTCCCGATCTTATTGAAGTCGGCACTGAACCAGCAATTGTGGATGCTGACGATACAACAAATAAGGAAGATGATGAAGAGCAAGTTGTTGAATTTGACCAAGATGTCGGAAGCTGCAGTGAAGAGGATGACAATGACAATCTGGAAATGGTGGAAGAAACAATTGAAGTTGGTAATTGGGTCTGTGTAGAGTACATGATACAAAATCAACGCAGTCGCCGAGGAGTAGTACGGTTATATTACGGCTGCGTTCAATTTATTGAAGGTGACCAAATCACTGTTAAATTTCTAAAAAAGGTAAGAGACATATACATGTAAATATATATAAGTATGATAGCCTAGATTTAACACACAGTACCTTAGCTTCATCTAGTACAATCTGGACAAACTGGCATTATGAATATCCTACTGGCCATATAAAATTGAATAATTATTATCGTAATTGATTTGCCTTTAAATGATTAGAATAATTTGAAGGTAAATCAATTAATTTACTATAATTTAATTTAAATTGGCTTACTTTGAATAGCTGTCTTTCATGAATGAACGTAGTAAACTCAGCTCATATTGTATCCGCATGTAGAATTAAGTACGTACAGACTTAGGAAAAATAACAGTGAATAAAATGGAAGATATTTTCAACAAACAATTTTTTAGGTCTACGAGATTGTTTATTCACTAAATAATATGATCTAATAATATAATAGATAGATGATTATAGATAATATAATAGATAAAGATAATATAGAAGATCATTAAAGATTGAATCCATTATCAAAGTTTGAATTATTAATTGAATCCATTATTATGATTATGGATATGGATATGGATTATGATTATGGATGATATTGAATCCATTATTAATTGAATTATTGATTGAATCCATTATTAAAGTTTGAAGACATTATCATTAAAGATACTATAGATAAAGATAAATATAATAGATAATATGATAAATAATATAATATAATATGATTTTAATGAAATGCTCACAAAAAGTATGTAGTATGTTATTATTCGTATAAATCCCAGAACATTTGTTAAATGTTCATATTATATCGTGTTCTTTGATATTTGTTTCACTTTCAGATTCTCGTGAGTAGCTATCAATTTCCGGAAGCGGAGGAAATCGACATAGTAAACCGTGCATTCTGCACACGCGTCAAAGAGCCGGAGCTGGCCTCTGGCTCTACCAGGAGGAGAACTATCTATGTATTCTGCGAGTTAGAGCGTGAATCCTTATTGAGAAAGGTAGCAAAAAAGACATAACCTCAAGCACAGTGAAAGACTTCGTATGGTATTGTTTTTCTTTATTGAAGATTTGTAAGAGTATATAATTTTGTTATCCAACTTTGTTAGCCTCCAATTGTTAGACTACTGATTTTTTTGTTTTAATCAAGAAATAGAGATTTTTGTAATTAGGTGATGTTTTCAAGTATCGGTAGATTATTTAGGCTTATTCATGTCCAAATCAAAGTCAAAATCATAGAATCCCTTGATATCCTTCTCCCTCAAATAGGCCTAATATATTCTTCTCTATTTCTTGTCGAGTAAATTTCACGATATATCCGTGTTTGTTTAATACTCCTAGTTGCGTCTTCCCGTATTTGTTTAATTTAAAATAAGCTTAATTTACCAATCTCTTAAATAAAAATTGCGTTATATATGTTGCTGTACCATAATAATTGTTTCATTCAAAATGAGATACAGTATCATTTACCTAATCAACACTATATTGCAAATTTACTTAGATGGAATATTTTTCGTTGACAGGATTTTTTTTTATTTTTCCATATTTTTCCAATTTTTCCGGTAATTTTTCCGGAAAAATATAATTTATATTTTTCCGGTAATTTTTATATCTATAACTCCAACATGACAGTTAGGCTAGCTGATATATTATCTTACTCCTGCATGGTAGGCCTAGAAACATCGACATAAGCCAAATTGGATTTAAATCCTGAAGATTTCATCTTCGGCCAGCAAAAACAGCCCAGATTAACCATGGTATGATTGATTAATGGAAACTGATCCGTTCCAAATTGATTCATACAAGACTTGATCCGACATACACATTCAGTGCGGTTCAAAAAAAATTATTGTAACTTCCCGACTAAATTACCGGAACTTACGGCAATTTACCGCTGAAAATAAATTACCGTAATTTGCAATCCTTGATCCTAAATTCATTGATTCAAAGAATGTTTATTAAATCGCAGGCCAATCGTAGTCATTCCAGGTGATGCCAAGACTTCTTTATTCTCAAGCAAACAAGCTCTTTGTCTACGAAAAATCTTCTTTCAAACTTTCATTGAGCAATTCAACAACGATCCAGCTGAAATATGTATCGCAGGATACGTTCTTCCCAAATGAATTTTTGGATAGATGTTGTCCTTTTCGACTATCGACGTATTACAATATTTTGACTTTAAACACTCAGATAAACTGGTACTCTGACGGCAGGACAAATGCACTCCTATGGAACCAATTTCCACTTGTTTGTGAAATGTATCTGATCCAGAAGATAATTGCTTGCTCGGACAATGCATTCCGGATCCAAAATCAACGAAGACAGATAAACATGACTTTTTTATTACTGAGAAGCATTGTTGGAGTTTCGCTGCTGATCAAATTTAAATTCAGAAGCGCTCAAGATCAATAGGCTTATTTTATTGATAGAGCTCTGGAGTCGCATTTGCAACAGGACTAGTAGCTAATTATCTTGGAGACTATCAGTGTTGACCATTCTGCACTGAAAAAATGTTTTTATTATTATTGTTTGGTTTGCGATCCCATCATTCCTGAAGGCAAATCGCAACGTTGTCATAAAGCAGCAAAATCGCTGAATCTATGGATCAAATTCGCTGTAGAACACTTTTCTATCTTCCTGGAGCACACTGTTAAGTTGAGTGCACATCAGTAGTTGTAGAACACGAATCTTCTTCCTGGCATGCTGAGTGCTGTCTTTATCTTTGTTGAACACCTAGAATCTTGAGTACGTGTCAGTTGTAGAACACATTTTTGTATTCCTGGTGCACATTAGAAGGCTAAAAGCTTGTCATTTGTGGAACAAGGTTTTTATTTCTTCCTAGAACACATTGTCCGGCAGCCAAAGAGCGCTTCTGCAGGGAGCAAGGTTGAAAACTGGACTTTCACGGAATGATGCACACCCTATGCCTACTACAAATCAGCGTGTCTGCCGAGTTATACCTGAATAAGTTATGCCGTCATCCTTTTTGTCAGAAACGACCAAAGAAAAACACATGTTAATCCAATGGACGCAGATTGACGTTTTTAGGGAAAATGAAATTTCCCATGTTTCCTTTTATTAAAATAAAAATACTAGGTCTTTCACTTCCTGTGATCAAGCCGACTAGGCGAAGCGTCAGGAGAGCTACGTAATATATGCATTGGTACCTGTGGAAGTTTTCTCTGGTTTTCTCATTAAGTCTAGAGCCATAATTTTTTTCATAGAATGTCTTCAGATGATTTCCTGTTATGTGCATGTGTTATTATCATGTTTCTGATCGGGAATGTTTGCGAGAATGTGGTTAAATATAATTAAATTGCTACTAAAACTGATAAATATATATTAAATTGCTCACATTGCTTGTGTTTGCCGACATTAGGAGGCTTGCCAAGTCTGAATGTTTTTAGCTTCATAGCATGTGAGTATGACATGAAATGATTTGAAGACATTCCATGCCGAAAATTTTCCTTTAATCAGAGAAAACATAGAAAAATTCATTTTAGCCAAAAAAATTCAATATGCGTCCCATTGGATTAACGTGTGTTTTCCTTTGATCCTGTCTGACAAGAAGAGGAACTCAATAGAACTCGGCAAACGCGCAGATTCGTAGTAAGGATAGAGTGTGTATCATTCTGTGAAAGTCTCATTTTCAGCCTCGTTCCCTGGAGAAACTCGTTCTGGCTGCTGGACTGTTAGTGTGTTGAGTGTCGTCAGTTGCGCAGAGTTAAGTACTGGCATAGTCAGAGCTGATCATAAAAAACGAACCACCTAAATTTCGATGAAGCTCAATCAATTATCATGCTTTCTAAACGTGTCACACAACAACGTGTCATACATCATTCAAGAGGTTACATTTCAGCATTCAAATAAGCTATGATAAACGTGCATCCGTTATTGCATTTTCTAAGCAATTGTATTTGTAATCGCGATTTTCACTAAGAAAGCATGTGAGCATGAATCAATCATGCACGGGGAGAATGAGTATTTTCTGAACTTTCCTACACTGTAAACTGTGCAATATCAAAGCTACTTAGTCCAGTAGGAATGCCAACCGCTTTTGTGGTGTATGAGCACGAACAATAGCGCTTTCGTACATTTCGTTAGTCTCGTTTTGTACATCGGTTTCGTAGTCAAAATCAGCTAGCTTTCGTAGTCTACAGTTTACAGTGTATGAATATATCATTGAAATCAGCAGCATAGGTCATCAAAATCGGTGAACTCGGAAAAAGTAGTGATATCGTGAAGTTATCACAAAATCATGACTTCCATCAAAAATGTTCTTATTTGTTATCTTCAGAATTGTGCGATTATATAAGTCTTATTCAAACAAGTTCAATATTTCCTTTCCAAACTTCCTCAACATTTTTGTCACTGCTACTAAAGTATGCAAGCATGATAAGTAAACAATCCGTTGTCGCTGTGAGAGAACAAAGACACACATTCGTTAATTGTTTCATGGAAAAGTGAGAATAGAACAGTTTAAGCCAAAAGACTCATTATTTTGTGATAACTTCACGATGTCACTGATTTTTTCCTAGTTCTTCACTTTTGATGACCAGTATATCAAACCAGAGCTCAGAAAATGCTCATTCTCCGCGTGCTTGATTCATTATCGAAAATTGCAATTTTCATATTTTCAGCACTGCTCAGCAAATGCAATAACGGATGCAAGTTTATGACAGCTCATTTGAAAGCTGACACTTCAAGCTCTCGAATGATGTACAGCACGTTGCTGTGCGACACGATTGGAAGGCATGAGAATCGATTGACTTTCAGCATAACTTAAGGGTCCGTTTTTCATGATCAGCTGTGAAGATTGTACACTGAGTACGCGTCAGTTGTAGAATACAAATTTATAGTGTAAATAAACACGGAACCTTTTCTCATTGCTGTGATGTGTAGAAAAAGTATTTCGAAGTAAAGATGAGTGGAGCTACCCACCTGGAGAGGCCTCTACTTTGGGACCTTCACATTACGACCGGATCACAAAAATGTCAACCAAACATTGATGAAACAACATTCCTGAAACATAGAGTAGGCATTGTCCTTCCTGTACACTGTAAATCGCTGGATACGAAAATTGCACACAAACATACACCAAAATTACATACAATTTGAAAATAACATCTGATACGAGATTCTCGTATGTTTACAGAGATCTGGTATGTTTTTCATACCAAATCTCATTTACCTTCGTATGTGATTGGTATGTAGCGATACGAACTATTCTATCTGTGATTGGATGTTTTACACTGAAATACGAATTGTTGGTATGTTTTATATACGAGACCCGATGGAAATTCATCCTTATTCGTATGACTCTGGTATCCATTTGGTATGTGCAGCTTTAAGTCACATAGCAAAAAAATATATGTCTTACATACTACTGTCAAATAACTTTTTTCGGTAATACAAGTGGTGAATATTGTTTGTTTGATAGAGTGATATTTGAGTACATTAGATCTATTGTGTATTTTATGTTCCACGACTATGCGGTCGATGCTACATGTCTAGCAGCATTAACAGGACGTTTAGTTAGCTCTACTTTATGGTCCAAGTTGATTAACGTCAATTCATTCAAACGATATTTTTCGTGCAATCATGTTGACTTATATATCTCAAACATAACTATTTTTGCGTTTAATGAATTATAATGTGCTTTTACTTCGGATTGATAATATGCCTTATTTCAAAATTACATGATACATAATTGTTGATGGTTGAATACTTATTGACTATTCATGAAATGCCTTAGACTTACATGTATTAAAATCGAATTCAGCATTAAAAGTATCACTCTTGAATGTCATTATCTAACTACTTACAGAACAGTAGTAACATTATTGTGATCTTTATTGACAAAAGTCCTTAAATCAACATACTTTGGACATGATTGATGCTTTCTTTTAACATTGTGCTGGTATGGCTTTAGTATGTAAAGCGTACCACATTTGAAAAAGCATACGAAAAGCATACAAATATATACCAAGAGAATACAGAAATATACCAAAAAATATTTTGGTATGCTTCCTTCGTATGTGATTGGTATTGAGCGATTTACAGTGTACGTCATGCTTACTTACACGCATCTCATTGCTAATAATTATGGAGCTTCTGAGACTCGCAGGCTATGAAATCTCATCATTGGCTTCGTCCGACGAAACTTGCGTTTGAGCCAGCTGCATTGCCTGATTAAATACTTTTCCGCCTTCAACTCTACCAATATATGCTCAATCGAGCAGACTTCAACTACACTTCGCAATAGCTCATTTTCAAGATCGCTTCCATCCCCTTAACCCTAAAAATGAATGATTTTTTATGAAAAAATGAACAATGGTCACTGGCAAGTAATGTTGCAATGATGGATTTCAGAGTGCTGAACTTTGGATTTTCAATGCATCAAAGAGCCTGGTATCGCAGGAATATCACGGCAATCAGTTTGTTGTCACCTCGACACAGCAGTTTATTTCAACACTGTCTCAAAATCTTCATCAAGCTATCAAAATGAAGGTAAGTGATGACTAAAATCTCAAATGCGTTCTCATTAGGGTTTAATCCCGGTACCGGTACGGAACCGGTTCCATCTATAACTCGGGAATACCGGAACCGGTTCCAAGTCAATTGGTACCGATTCCCTGGAAAAAGCAGATGGTCTCGTTGTTCGATGACGACAGCCATCTCACGACATCCAATGAGAACCAAACTCCATCAATCACCGTCTGACATCAGTGCTATTGAGTTAATTGTTTAGAGGAAGTCTAAAAATAGATCTGAGTTCATCACATCTTATTCTAAGAAAGGCGCAAAACAAGGTTTGATCCACGGAATATTTTCATTCGGTCACTCCATCCATGGCTAGTACTCAGCTGTATGGGAGTACTTCTCTCGTCAAAGCAAAGATTGTGCACGTTGTCATAAATGTTCAAAGTTGATCAGACACAATTCTGGATCTACAAGTGGAATGCTTAAGCATTTGAGGACAGTACACAACATTCTGAATTGCGCACAAGAAACGTCCGATGTAAGCCAAGCAAGCGGTCCTCAGAAAGCTTTAAGGCAAGACTCTATTACCTCATTTATACTAAAGAAGGAAAGTCTTGAACGAATATTATCCAAAGTGATCGCAATTGACGGATTTTCTATCAATGGTGTTTGCAAAAGTGAGTACATTCGTAATTCTCTAAACAGAGATGGATATAATCTTCCGAGGAATCCGTCTGACATCATGCCTTTACTTCACTCATACGCTGCTAAAATTCGTCACAATTTGCAAAGTGATTTTTGAAGAGAAAATTAAAAAAGGTGAGCGATTCTCCTGTTCCTATGATGAATGGACTAGTAGCACCGGACGCCGCTACTTGAATATAATTTTGCATGGTAACGATGAGTCGATGTGGAACCTGGGATTGAATCGAATTTCAGGATTCGGTACCGGAACCGGTTCTTTAAAATTCGGGGATATGTTAAACCCTAGTTCTCATTGATCAAGCTGTTTAATCAGCAAATGAAAGCCACTAAATTTTTATTTCAAATCCAGGAATTTGCATTGGAATGATTCTTTAAAATATTTCATTCAGTTGTTGCGGTCAATCTTTAGGATTGCATCTGAAGAAGGTTCTTTCGCTCTTTTTAACATGTCCACAGCTTCGATATCGAGTGAAGTCTACCATGAAACGCATTGTATAATGCTCCATACTGTAGGCACAGAATTAGACAGGTCGTCTATTCGTCTGTTTGACTAGAAGGGAAACATTGGAACATGTAGCGTTAATGAAAGATGTCACAATACTACAGCAATCAAACAATCAACAGCCAGTTCAACATTAAACACGCCAAATTGTGCGAAGTTTCGGTGACTGTCATCTACCGGATCACACAGCAAGGAGACACAGTCGATGTCAAGTTCTACTGAGAAGTTTGTGAATGTTTTTTCATGCGCCTCGTAACTTTTTTAATAATGATCGGAGAGCTTGGAATCGTGGAATCGTGGCGATCGGATCATTTTGAAGAAATTTACAGCAATCCGCAAGCGGCGCACGACTACTTATCCTATCTCTGCAACGCATTAAAAGTTTATTTTTGTCCACTTGGTACGTTCCTGCATGTGCCATTGTTTTAAATCAGTTTGCATTTCTAGCAAAGTGATACGCTTAAACAATCTAATTCTGTGACTGTAAGAGCATGTTGTGCGTAATGTCATACAACTCCTTGAATGTCGAACCAAAAAAGTCACCAAATGAGAGTATGAAGTGTCGCCGTTAACCCCAAAAAATCGTGACGAATTTCAGAATGCCTTGTTTCTCACTCACGATTTCTCAACTATTTCGCAAATTATCAATTCATTAACCTCCCACGAAACCTGATGCGAATTGGAGGAATACGCTCTTATAAACTTAAATTTAAACAGTATGAAGCATTGAAAAAATTGAAGCACTTTCGCGATGCTACATAGAGTGAGCATATAGTGAGCATGAAAAGATATGTCACTTCTTGTCCAAAGTACATAAAAAAGTAAGTGACTTTTGAACTAATAAATTCCAAACTGTTATTTTAGTTTTTTGTCAAATGTTTTGTCAAGTGGTTTGTATGAGCATTGTGCAAGTACACTACAGGCGATATCGAAAATTGAAAGGTCGATTTTATTTACAAGCTCATGATCACTCGAGACGCAACATTTATTAAACCTAAAGCAGTCATAGAGATCAAGTGTCAACTGAAAACACGAATTACCTTATACAGACCCGGCAAAAAGTTTAGCAACACCCCAGTTTTTGAAGACAGTCAGATCGCATCAATACCTGAAAGCATTTCGAACATGTTGTTACATCAAAATACCTTGTAGACGTGTCAAACAATTTACTGACCCTTAAAATCAGTTGTCATTGACTAGATATCGCATTAAATTTTGCTCTTGTATCATTTCTGGTAAAACAGACTTGAGGACGATAGGTCTTTGAGTCAAAGAGAGTTCTGCAATATGACAGTAGAGAACATCTTGACCGCCAATGCATGTAAGCGTGTTTCACTGGACTGGCATAAGATGATCAAAGGTACATTTCCAGATAGTCCACCAATGTAGTTTAGCATGTCTGGTGCATTATTGGGCTGGTCTTGTGAGAGGCAAATTATCGTGTTCTTCTCCAGGTTTGAAATACCAAGACTTAATCCAAAAAACGCTCACACCACACACGCACAAACATAAATTAAGAACACAGGGATTCCCACAGTTATATTTTTACCTCAGCATCATATATAGCAAACTGTTAAGAGATAGCCTTGATCATTCGAATACTTGTGTGACTTATCTCATCGTCACTGTCCTTTCTGTGCTCCCCGAAAATGGGCAAAAAGCCAGACTTGTCGACTGAAAAACGTGCTCAAATTTTGGTATTGCACTCCAATGGATTTAGTTTGCGTCAAATTTCGACCCAGTTATTCGTCTCCACTTCCTGCGTGTCTCGAACTTTAAAGCGAATCAAAAATACCAAATCTTTTGCCAGTGAACGCCGCTCCGGTAGGCCTACAGCTACTTCACCACAAACGGACAGATTCATTCATCGTTATTCCAAGGCAAACCCTTTTGCAGCAGCGACAGAAATTCAAGCACATCTGCGTCCATCTGCACATGTTCCATCAGTGACAACTATCAGAAGCCGTCTTCGAAACAAATATGGTTTGAAGTCATACAAGCCAGCTAAAAAGCCTCTCCTATCGGCGAAAAACGTACGTGACAGGCTAGCCTTTTGCAAGCGTTACCAGAACATGAGCGCTGAAGAATGGGGTGAAGTCATGTTTACGGATGAGACGATTGTGTCGCAGCACCGTAGCTACCAGCCCCATGTTCGCAGACCAAAAGGAGAACGATTCAATTCATCTTACACATCATTCACTGTGCGATCTGCTCCAAAGCTAATGATTTGGGGAGGAATTTCTGCAAGAGGCAGATGTGGACTTCATGTCTTTGGCAAGACAGAAACTGTTAAGGCGATCAATTACTTAGAAATATTGAAGCAGAAGGTAGAGCCTTTCATGAATATTCGAGGAACAAGGATTTTGCAGCAGGATGGAGCACCGGCGCATAAGGCAAGGCTGGTGTCGAATTGGATTGCCCAACAGAACTTTCAGATCCTAGAAGGCTGGCCCGGTAATTCACCAGATCTCAATTGCATAGAAAATTGCTGGAGAACATTGAAGGACAGGCTTCAGAGGTGCCATATATCCTCTCATAGTACTCTAGCGGAACAGGTGAAACGCTTGTGGGTCACCGAGATCACTCCTGCCTATTGCAGAAAACTGGTTCAGTCAATGCCCCAACGTATTCAAGCATGTTTGGCAGCAAAAGGATATCACACAAAGTATTGATGTGACACTCATTCGTCGTTCGCTTTCGACAATCGCATATTCTCAGTGTTGGTAAGCTTCTTGATACTTCTGCATTGTAATTTGAACGCATAAACATTATTAAAATACTTTTTAGCAAACGCTACATTCTGTTGTTTGCAAAATCAGGGGTGTTGCTAAACTTTTTGCCGGGTCTGTATAATATAAAACTATTGTATCGATAAGCTGCTATATCGACGAGTGCGGGTATAGCACACGAGACGATATCAATGACAGCATTACTGTTGTCATATCGATACAATAGTCACATTATTTATGAGATGTCTATTTCCGTCATTACTGGTGTCTGAAATCACTGATTCACAGACCTGTTTCTCTTTGACATCAATGTCCCATTCGATATCAAAGAAAAAAGCTCAGGCTACAGTTCAATAGATCATTTCATAACCAGCCGTCTAATCTCACTGACGCATTCAGAGCAATTGATTCTTTGAACAATTTATTAACAAATCCAAACACATTTTCACAACATGGAAATATGCAGGCAGCTGATCAGATGATCTGATGATAATTGAAATGTGCAAGATAGCATTTGTTTTTATCTTCTAGCAATAGAAATTTGCCATCGCACGAAAAACTGGGCGTAGATAGTTCAATAATTGCCTCTGGCTTCTCAAGAATAAGACGAGTTTTGATGTCCAATCTTTCGTATTTCTTTGTCAAAGGATCAAATAACAATGAAATGTTGATGCAGATTACATGAGATAACACGATGAACACTATGACATGTCTAGACATTCAATGCACAAATCATAGATATACAATAATTAAGTAAGCAGGACAAGCTGAAAATCTTAAGTAAAAGAAAGGCAAGAAAATTACTACTTATAATAATGGCAGTAGGGTCTCTCCATTGCAACCATTGACAAGAGAAGACAAAACTCTACGAATATGTAGGGCTTCCAAAGCGAGTCTGTTGCTGATGTTTCTCTCTACACTCAGAATTTTCCAACTTACGTTGTCTTCGGGAAATGTTTTATGATCTGGGCGTAGATGCTTCGAAATTGTCTAACTATTTTCGCTCCAATCACGACATAACATTTCCAACATTTTATGGACTCTCTTACTTAAAAAACAGCTTGTCTGCGAACTTTTCTATCATTTCAAACATTAGAATGTACAATCTTGTCGGAATTCTTAATTCTAGTAATGAGAAAAATTCAATGGTTTTGTCGTCAATATCTCTTGGCCACGCTCTTCCGATGTATGTTCTGTTCCTATAGCTATTGACAACAACTCCCTTTGTGATTTGATGTTATCAGCGACGTCAGACTTTGTTCACCAAATGAACTTCTACATGTACAGCTGCCGCTAAAAGTCTCTTGACCAATAAAAAAAACCTATTTTTGTCATCAATCATTATATTTTGAAAC
The DNA here is from genome assembly GCA_907163375.1 of Prostheceraeus crozeri. Taxonomy (NCBI): domain Eukaryota; kingdom Metazoa; phylum Platyhelminthes; order Polycladida; family Euryleptidae; genus Prostheceraeus; species Prostheceraeus crozeri. Next base: position 68,020 of record CAJQUW010001695.1, on the reverse strand, counting down.
AACAAAGTTATACGCTAAAACTATCGTTCCAAAGTTATTTTTACATAGATAAGACGGTAAAAACTCAAAAAAGTCAGTATTTGGAGTGGCTACCTCGATTTTTAAGTACAGCTTCGATTCTGCGTGGCATACTTTCTATCAGGTTTTTGCAAATACTTGCGTTGATGTCCGTGCACCAAACTTGCTTGACACAGTTCTTGAGGTCTTCCAGGCTTGTGGATTTGCTCTCGGTAACTTTGTTTTTCATAATGTACCATAGGTTTTCGATGGGGTTAAGGTCCGGGCTATTGCCAGGCCACGGACCAAGGACTTCAATGTGTTCATCGCACAGCCATTTTTTGATAGATTTTGCTTGATGACAAGGAGCTCCGTCATGCATAAACACATGTGTCTGTCGCACTTGCATCATTGGTTGAAGACGATCTTTCAGCATATCCAGATAGTTGCTTGCCCTCATGGTGGTCCCAGGAGGCAGAAAGTACAAACTTCCTCTTCCACTGCCCGAACAGCTGCCCCAAATCATGACCTGAGGAGAATGCTTGACTGTTGGGATGATGTACCGCTGATCAAAGCGGCGATTTGGTGGTCTTCGAATCTTCCTGGATCCTCGATTGGCGAACTGTTGGATGACGGTCTCATCGCTGAAGAGAACATTAGACCACATTTCAGGTGTCCAATCCTTGAATTTGTGGCAGATCGATCTCTAATGTTCTTGGCTGACAGGTTCGGCTTCCTGGCAGGTCTGTAGCCTTTCAATTAGAATTCTTCAGTGAGTCGTCGTTGTACTGTGCGAGTTCATACGGCTTGCGGAAAACCGACCTTGATTTCATCTGCCGAGAGCAATGGATTCGATAAACAGGTCCGCCGGATACATCTATCCGTGGTAGGTGATGTCACGCGAGGTCTTCCGCTTCGTGTCCGCGATACATGATTCATACATGATTCTCGAAACTAGTCAAGGAAAAGATATAAAAACGCCATCCCTTCTTATCGATCTCAAATGGTTCATCAAGGACACTTCAACATTTTATTTGCAATATAATACAATGATGAAGCGAAAACAGAGGTAGAAGAAATACAACTCAATCGAAGTGTGTTAGTCTACATAGTGAGTGGAAAAGCATAGGATCATTGTCACATGTACGGTAGTATAGGAATTTGATAACTGCTTTGTATTTTTCGATAATTTGACAGCATGGTTTGATATCTATTTATAGCTAGCAGATGAAGTCACCTTTGATGCCTATTTCCGTCTTTGCTTATGAGATTGGACACCAGTAATGTCGTTTTGTCATAGATAACTCAAAATTTCTTCCTATGCATTCAATGCAGAATGACACCAGTAATGTCGGAAGCACACCAGTAATGACGGAAATAGAAATCAAAGGTGACTTCATCTGATAGTTATAAATAGATATCTAAACATAATGTAAAATTATCAAAGAATACAAAACAATTGATGAACCATTTGAGATCGGTAGGGGATGGCTTTTTTTATATATTTTCTTTCAATCTATAAATTGGATGAAGTTTCTTCCTGATCAAAATATTGGCTAGTTTCAAGAATCATGCATCACTGTGCACAATTTTTAAATATGCCTTTCACTGTGACATTGCTTCTGTAAAATTTGGCATTTGCAATATAGAATTAGATTTGGTGAACACAGTCTCAAGTCACTGATAATATCAAATTATAAAGGGAGTTGTTGTCAATAGATAGGAACAGAACATACATCGGAAGAGCGTGGCGAAGAGATAGTAGTAGCATGTAGTATGTGTTTATTCATTTGAAATGGAAATCATGCATTGCAGATACACAGATGAAAAATACAGGGCTTGTACAGTATACAGAAGACATGCACAGTAGCTGTAGGAAATACATTAGTTAGCATATTTCTGCTAGGTTATGCAAAATAGAGCATCTTGGAATAAATGACAATTGGCGTTGTTGGGTTCTTGAGAAGGGGATAGAGACAGCGAGGGAATGTCGGGATCTTGAAAGTTTGGGGGGCATGATTTTATGTAATAAATGTTTTGGTTCTAACATTTTTCTGAAAACTGTTAGGGCAGATCTTTCTCTTCTTAGGGATAGGGGGGTAAAGCTATCACAACTGCACTTTGGTCCGCAAATAATTTTGTGAGAACGTCGCCGAACCTTTTCCAATTTTTCAACATTAAGCTGGTTCAGTCCAACAAGGAGGGCAACATTGTATTCCAGCGTTGAAAGGACAGTAGCAATATAAATCTGAATGAGTTGGGACACAGAAAGGCATTGTTTTAATCGCTTTATGACATAAAGACGCTGGTTGGCACGTTTGCATAAATTGTCTACAAAAGTATTCCAAGATAGATTTGAGTCATAAATGACTCCAAGAATCTTTATACTATTTACAAAATGAATATCACGAGGCACTAAAGAATTCTGACTTTTAGCGATAAACATGCATTGGGTTTTTTCACAATTTAGTACTAGTCCATGTGAGTTACACCAGTCTTTTAAATGATTGATTTCGTCTCGAATTTGGAGTTCGATATCAATTGAACGGAAGGCAGGTAGAACAATCACAATGTCGTCAGCATATTTAGAAGTCAAGGCATGTGGGTGTAGTGCTTTGAATGATCTCATATGGGTGCAGAAAAGAAAAGGAGAAAGTTTTCCTCCTTGCGGAATACCTGAAGTAACTGGGGTGGTAGAGCTCGTACAATGTCCTAGCTTCACATATTGATGACGGTTCACGAGAAGATCACTGCACCATAAAATAAAATCCTTGGGAAGATCAGCCTCGATTAAGGAGCTGATAAGACTCCCATGATTAAGACGGTCAAATGCTTTGGACATGTCGAATGAAAGTAAAGCGACACCAGTACAATACAACTCGTCCAATGATAATGTTGTGAAGTCGTGAATGCGGATGTTTGCGTGAAGCGTTGAGTAGGACGGTCTAAAACCAAATTGGTCGGTACCGTATGCGTCAATGAGAGATGGCTTGATCGAATCAATTACATATTGTTCGAGGACTTTTGAGAATGCAGGTAAGACCGATATAGGCCGGAAGTCATTATGTTTCTTTTTGGGGATTGGATTTACTCTAGCAATTTTCCAGGCATCGGGCACTGACTTGGATTCGAAGGATAGGGCGATAAGATGGGTGAGCGGATCAGCTGAGACATCGCAGGCAGCTTTTACTAGGAATGGCGGGATGTCATCACTACCGGAGGACTGGTTTGCTTTCAATTTTTGGAGTAAGGCATAGGTTCTTTCAACAGAGATATCAGTTTTCCATTCCTTTGCTTCAGCCTTTTCTTCAACTCCTCGCAAAATATCAGGCCAGTTAGGAGGAGGGGAGAAGTTCGATGCAAAACTAGCATTGATAGTCTCTGCTGCATCATTTGAAATTGAAAGACTATTTGATTTGATATTATTCGTTGCACTGAGTACTTTCCATAATCCATTTGGTTTACCGTTTAGGCTTTCAATCCATTTCCTTTTTGCGCACTTCATTTCGCTTGTGACTTTCTCTTTATAGTGATAATACAAATCAAAATTGCCTTTCCTGTAGGCATCATAGCGGAGGTTTATCATCATTTTCAATCTAGGTGTAATCCATGGTTTCTCTCGACCGGACATTCTTACAGTTTGTTGTGGGATGTTTTCCATAGCATTGTGCAAAATGCTGTAAAAAATATTACATTTTTCTTTGAAGGGAACATCCATTCCATAGAATCTTTGACAAGGAAAGGCATCTAATGAATGACAAAATTTGGCAACATGACTATCACGGAAATCATAGACTTTAGCAAAATAAAACTTTTCCTTAGCTTTCTGCATGACATTATTGCAAGGTCTCAACGTAACAGTACCGTGATCAGAACCTCCAATTTGGGTCCTACTTTGATAGGGGAGTTGAGACATACAGGACATGCTTTACAATAGTAGGATGAAAGGACAGAGTCAGACAGAAGGATTTTATCAAGAATATTACCTTTCCGTGTAGAACAGTTGACTACTTGCTTAAGATTCAAACTTCCCTCAATACAGTTCGTAGGGAACCTATTTCGGTCTCCAACAATCATGAGTTCAAAAGATGACAATGAATCGCAAACATAGATGATAAAATCATTCACTTGCTGATAATTGGAGCTATTCAAATTCGGAGGAATGTATATGACCAGTAAAGCAATACTTATTGAATTAAACTTTATACAAAGACATTCAATAAAATCCAGATTATCAACTAAAGGTTCAACAGTATGAGGAATGTTGTTTCGTACGTAAGCACAAACGCCACCGCCTCTTCTGCCATCATGTCTGTCTTGTCTATGAAGACTGTATCCTGGAATTATTAGCTCGTCATCAGAAATATTTTCATGTAACCAGGTTTCACAGAGGGCAATAACATCGGGTACTCTAGCGGAAGAAATTACACACAATTCGTCGTGCTTTGGACGTAGGGATTGTATGTTGGATAAAAGGATATAGGGGGGTACACAACATGAAAAACAATTTATTGAAAATTCTTGATATCATCTTTCCTTGTAATTTTGTTTTTGTAGATGACGACGTCTTCCCCATTTCCTCTTCTGGTTTTCAATTCGTCACGAAGAGCCTTTTGTTCCTCCCTTTGTTTAAATGTCAGGTCATTATTTAGAAATATGTGACGATATGAGTTCGAACTTCTGAGGGACTTAGAATTTTTCAAAATCGACATTTTCATTTCAGAGTCAGACAAAGTCACCCGCACAAGTCTTGATCTTTTGGAACTAGGTTTCCCGATTCTTGCTACAGAGAGCACAACTGCAGAATGGTTGCTGAGCCCGCGAAAAATGTCTTTAACTTTCGTTTCATCGCTTTGTTTCCTCTCGTCGACAGATCCACTTTGGTTCTCTGCTAATCCAGATATAACCACATTCGATCGTCGATTCATCCGTTGCTCTAACTCATTTACAATGTCATCAGAGTCAAAGCTGATAGACTTGGTGGATTTAGATTTCTCCTTCAACTCATTGATTTGGATTTGGAGAGAATCGCACGTGGAGCGTACATTCTTGAGACTCTCCATGGTTTGGGATAACATTTCTTCAATTAATTTGAAATGACTGTTCAGTTTGTTGTCCATAATCTCAACGATGACATCCTTAGTAGCATATGGAGTGGCCGTTTGTCCCGCTTCTGGGGCATTGCAATTATTGATAGCCTCTCTCAGGACTGAAATCAATTGGTCTTTCGACAGCTTGGACATTTGGGCATTTGACATGCGTTTGACTAGTCCAAAATCAGGATGCGCCTTTTCTTTCTCACTCATGTTGTATAAAAGAAAAGTGACAAACTAGGACTTGCTGATGCGAATGACTAGGGGCTCGAACCAGAGTTGTTTAAAAAGTAACCAGCGATTGGATCCACACGACTATCATCACACAGCTCAAGCGAGAAGGAAGTGATGCATAAATCGCGAGTCTTTGGGAAAAACGCGCGTAGGAGGGGCGTATGTCCGTGATGATCGAACAGCTGATGGCAGCAGCAATACGGTTGAGGGTCTCACCACACTGGGCTAATCCACAACACTTGGCCTTGGCGTAGAAAAAGGATGACGCGAGTCGCGGGGAAATCCAAGGGGATCAATAGTATGAGTGAAACGAGACGGAGAGGAGATATCAATGAGATTTACAGACTGCGGGATGCCCAGGTGTAAACGATGCTGGGGTTTGCGTAGCACAGCAAGAAACAGCAAAGTTGAGGAGATAAATGCACGGCGTGTTAAGAGCCAATGGGAGTGGAGGAAAAACGTAGTTGAGGAAGGAAATTTGAGCATGGACTGCTCATTTCACAATGTGATGTTGACGATGAGCTTTGCACAGATGAAGGGATCAATTATGGGCACCACTCGTATCGAATTTCTTGAAGAACGGATGGCTAGAAACTCAGAAAACGAGAGAATCATAGGAGAGAAACGGGGGACATTCGCAGACACGTCTGCTCTCCATGACGGCCACATGTAAAAAAAAAGAGATATTGACGACAAAACCATTGAATTTTGCTCATTACTCGAATTACTTATTCCGACAAGATTGAAATGATAGAAAAGTTCGCTGACAAGCTGTTTTCCAAGTGAGAGAGTCCATAAAATGTTGGAAATGTTATGTCATGATTGAAGCGAAAATAGTGGACAATTTCAAAGTATCTATGCCCAGTTTCTCCTGCGAAGGTAATTTGTATTGTTCAGAAGATAAAAACAATAATTCTGTTATCTTGGACATATCACGTCATCTGATCAACTGCCTACCTATTGATTTCCATGTTGTGAAAATGTGTTTAGTTTTGTTTTGTGGAAATGGATTTGTTAATAAATAGTTCAAAAATATACTAAAATCGTTGACTCTGAATACGTCAATGAGCTAAGATGGCTGACTATGAGATGATCTATTGAACTGTGGCCTGAGCTTTTTCTTTGATATCGAATGGGACATTGATGATTCAGTGATCAGTGACTCAGACATTGATGATCAGTCATTTCAGACACCAGAAATAACGAAAATAGACATCTCATAAATACAGTCAGTTTCATAAAAAGTGGATCATCCTAAAATTTGACTAAATAGAACATCAGTATAATACAGAAAGCATTTTTCATGTTATTTCATGTCCCTAATATATTTAAATGTCCTTATATAACCTGATAAGCTATGATACAGTAACGGTTCTTAAGAAGCTAATATTTTGTGGCCCTACCCTTATTGTCAATGACATTACCAATTCGTCTAGGCATTGATTCGATGATATCGTTGATTTTTGACTGATCTAACTTTCTCCACTCTCTTTTTAACAGTGACGTAAGTTGTGATACTCCATCTGTAGGTAGCAGTGAACGACGAACGTTACGTTTTGGAATACTCCATACATTTTCTATGGGATTCAGATCAGGAGAACGAGCTGGCCAAGATAATGAATGTCCTAAGCCCTAATTGAGACTTGTATAAGTTGACTCTACTACTCCTGTGACACGTAGCATTATCATCCATAAATAACCAAGTCGATGGATCACCAAGTTGATCTGTCATTTGGCCAATGTTCATTCGTAAAACATTCACATAGAGTTCAGAATTCATGGTTCCTTGCTGTATGTGAAGTTCAGAGCGGCCATTGGTCCAAATGCCAGCCCAAATCTGTAGAGTCGCACCACCTTGTACCCGGGGACGATGTAAATGTCTCGGAATTTCCTGATCAGATTTTATCCATAATCTCAATCGACCATCACTATCCTTCAGACGGACTGATGCCTCATCAGACCAGACAACCCGATCCCATTGATTTCGCCAGTGACAATGACTCATTGCCCATCTGAGACGTCTTTTTGTATGCTGATCTGATAATTCGATCTGAGAGGGCCTCTTACAGCTCTTGAAAGTCAACTCAATAAGTCTTCTACGAATAGTGGACTTAGAAATAGACGAGTCTAGTGCAGCCATCTCAGTTAACGAGAGACTTGGATCAACTTTAACAAATCTTAAAATTAGGCGGTCTCTACGTTTTGATGTTTTGCGTGGACGGCCAGAGCCCTCTTTACGACAGAGTCGAAAATCATCATTATGCCATCGATGCACATTTGTGTAAGGGACATCTAGTCGCTTGCTTGTAGCTCGCAAAGAAAACACTAGTTCTAGCCAGGCTGACACTCTGCCTTTTGTGAATGCGATCTCGTTATTGTTCATTTGTGCTTTGTATTGTTTTCAACTGGTAAGATATAGATTTCTAGCTGAAAGCAATCAGGAGTGCTGCCAACACCACCGCAACGAAGTCAGGAAGCTATGGAACATGAAGTCCAGTTAATCACATGTAGCAGTTACATTATTGTTGATGAATAATGGTGCTTGGTGCTATGCTGGCTCTGATTGACCGATTTTCTTTGTTTTTGTTTTGCTTGATAGCTTTTGGCTTGTAGAACAACATATTACATAACAAAGGAAACAAATGTAATTTTATAAAAGTGAGGTATGATTTTGTGTAACATTGCTAAATGAAGATCAAATTATCTACTACTTTTTTATCTATAACAGGAAAAAAACTCAATATTCATGCTTGAAATTTCTAACAATGATATTAGTAAGCACAACTGACATATCTTCCAAATTTCAGAGAAATTCGTTCAAGTTTGGCGGAGTTAGACAAAGTTGAAGTTAAGGCGATGTTTAAGGGTGATCCATTTTTTATGAAACAATCTGTAATATGACTATTGTATCGATATGACAACAGTAATGTTGTCATTGATATCGTCTCGTGCGCTGACGCGCAGTCGTCGATTTAGCTGCAGCATTACTGGTGTCCAATCTCATAAATAATCTGACTTTTCGATCTCTTCACAGTCAAAATCAATGCATTTGTACAATACATCAATTTTTTTACTATTTAAACGTACTGTTCTAAGAATCACACTGAATAGTGATGTGAAGCAGAATTGCATATTAGTTGTTCCTGGAATACTGCTGGCTGACATCATCTTCATCAGTTTTCAAGCTTGTCCTAATACAGGGAAAGGGAACATCGCCTCCTTTTGTAGGAATGAGATTATCACTTCCTAATTTCATATTCGCATCTTCACATCTGATGTTTGCCTGTCGTATATTGTGCTAAGACAAAACAGCCTAACTTTCATTCAATTTCAAAGCTTTGCTCATTAAAATAGTTTGCATTCGCTAAAACACGCGCAAAACCTGTTGAATGAAGAATGTCATTTTATGAACAAAGTGCTGTGCATCAGCCCCTGTTGGAAATACGCCTACTTTCTTGGTATGTTTGCTTTGTTGCTTTGCATTCCGATAACCATTGCTGATTAGTGATTATCTATTGATGAATTGCGAAATTTACAATCGAAGATAAATAATCTAAATTTTGCAAACCTTCTGAAAGGTGACTGAGCCAAAAAGTGAAAATGCAGGTGCGCCCTAATAACACATCTGTTAGTTCCACATAATAAAAACTTGATTTACTGACTTAAATCCCGTCTGAAGGTTATATCAGGTAGTGTCCCGCATGACCATCCGGTGGGATTTCCACTTCTGTCGATCTTTGGCTACGTGCACCATCTGTTGTGCTGGGAGTAGATTGTTGGCTGAACGTGGCTACTGCCACCACGTGATTCGAGGGCGACCTCGAGGATGAGTTTCGTGCATTCTCCCGTGCAATAGCATTTTCGGCCAACGACTCTCGTACATCCTTCATACATGCCCAAACCATCTTCTTTGCTGATCTTCTTACCCGATTCACTATGCTTCTCCAGTCACTTGTCATATTTCTCACAATCTCGTTGGTGATCCTCTCGTAACATCTGATGTTCATTATATTTCTCAGGAAGTTCATCTCCAATGTACTGAGCTTGTCCCCCACCGCTAGTCTGATCTTCAATCGTCTGGAGATGTGTTGGTCTTTCCAGAGTTTTCTCAACTTCCCCAGTGTTGCGTATCCCATGGCTATTCATTCCTTGATTGTTTTCATGGAGTCTCTGTTTCTGGAGAAGAGAACCTACCTTGCCCATTTTGATTTCTATTGATTGTTCTCTTCTGCTCACAACCATCGACTTTGTTTTTCGTGTGTTGATGCTCAATTTGAACTGTGAGCAAGTTCGGTAACCACCTTCTGTCATCGACTGGAATTGCTGTTGTGTTTCGGCTACCAGTACTATGTCGTCTGCGCAGCTCAGATTGTTGATTATCTGCTAAACAATAATAATTATAGCAGTGTCTATATTTTAGAAAGAATGGAAATCGTAAAATACGTGATACATGATTTGAAGTTACAATCTTCAGATTTTGCAGCTGGCAGTTGATATGCATATAAGAAAAAGTTGACTTGTAAATAAAATGGAAATAAAAAGAAAATTATTTCTGCGACCAGCCTCAATGAGCGCTATTGTTTGAGGAAAGAAATATCGTTTCCTCTTCTTTGAGTGACAAAGGTGCGCTTCAAAATGCTTGGAGCTCTGCAAGCGCTTTGGCATGAACTTGAATAGAAGATGCCGACCATTCAGATTTATAATTTTGACAATCTTTTTGTTCATTGTCTACCTCCTCTTTTTTGATGGAATCAATCTGACGCTCGTTCTTAACCTCAATTAGCTTAATCGCTCGCCTGTGTATTCTCTTGAGCTTCAGTCCTTTAGGCAAACCAAGGAGCAGCGAACAACCATGCTCAATTGCAGTTTGTATGCATCCATTGTAAATGCATGATAATTCATGTTTACTGGTATAATATTCCATTTTTCGAAGTATAAAAAGGCGATGTTTACATCTACTGACGATATCTTGAACGTGATCATGCCAAGTGAGACGATTATTGAAAGTTTCATCAAGAATATTGTCATTCCCTGCTTGACGCACAGAAAAACTGGTGGGTCGATTGTTTACTGCTGTATGCTTTAAACACAACAAGATGCTGGATTTTACTCTGTTCAATGTCAAATCGTTGTTGTAGCACCAAACGCTAACATAATCGATTTTTTCATTTATTTGTTTTTCTTGCACCTTTCTTGAAAGGTATCACGAGAGTTATATCATCGGCATCCATAATGGAAGGGCCTAAAACTGATCCATACGGTATGCCTTTTTCCACATACGAGTATATCACCTTTGATAAGCAAAGGTTTACCTTTGCGACACATCTATGATTAATAAGGTAGTCCAACAACCATTTCAAAAAACCCTTCGGGAAATTGAGACTGTCAGATTTCTCAAAAAGTAGGGAATGATTTATTGAGTCAAATGTTGATGATATATCGAGTAAGATAATCGATGTTCCAATATTAGTGGAATCGTCATACTAGTGCAGGGCATGCTCGATGATTTCAATTAAAGCATTATTAGTGGAATGATCCGAATAACCCGAAAATCATGCTGACCCTAGCTTAAATTGTAAGTTATTTTTCGAAATCTTTGCGCATGTTCTCAAACACGATCTTCTCAAATATTCCAGCCTGTATCGGCATACGCTGTAAATCGCTGGATACGAAAATTACATACAAACATACACCAAAATCACGTACAATTTGAAACTAACATCTGATACGAGATTCTCGCATGCTTCCAGAGATCTGGCATGTTTTTCATACGACATCTCACTATTTTAGTATATGTTTGGCATGTAGCGATACGAGCTATTCTATCTGTGATTGGCTGTTTTACACTGAAATGCGAGCTGTTGGTATGTTTTATTTACGAGACTCGATGCCTTATATTTCGGATTGATATTATGCTTGATTTCAAAATTGCGAAATGCATAATTGTTGATGGTTATATACATATTGATTATTTATGAAATGCCTTACAATTCCATGTATGAAAATCGAATTCAGTAGTGAAAGTATGACTCTTGAATGTTATTATCTCACTGCTTACAAAACAGCAATAACATTAGTGTGATCTTTATTGACAAAAGGCCTTAAATCGGCATATTTTAGACATAATAGATGCTTTCTTTTAACATTGTGCTAGTATGGCTTTATATGCAAAGCATACCACATTTGAAATAGCATGCGAAAAGCATACAAGTATATACAGAAATATACCAAAAAAATATTCTGGTATGCATTCTTCGTATGTGATTGGTACTGAGCGATCTACAGTGTAGAGCAGATAGGTCTAAACTTATCCAATTTTGGCTGAGTAGAGTTGGGAACAGGGTAAACCGTGAATCATTTCAACAAAGATGCATTGAATATCAGTTTTAAAGGTCTGACAAGTAAATGGGACATTTCGATGAGTAGTTTAGTTGGGATGTCATCAAAATTTGTCGATTAGTCCGTCTTCAAGTTTTGAAGATGTCTGAAGACAGCCTCGTCAGTTATTTCAACATGCCAGTCGTCCATATCGGATACCATAGGAGGAATCACCCCATCACTGACGTCATATTTTGTGAAAGTCTATTTGCGAATGCATTAGCAAGAGCAGTAAGCACTACCCAATTTCTAAACCTCATCCTGCCAATTTCTTCGATTGCCTTGACCAATGACTTGTTTGACCACTTTCCGAATGCTTTCATCATGCTTTTTAGGTTTTTCAACATACAAGTGCTTTGACTTATGAATTCCTGACTTCACTTTCATGTAACTCATTCAACCTGGACCAATTCTTTCATCGATAAACGTTCCATTTCATTCAGCTTTGTCAACGGGGTTACCCGGTAACCAATCCTTGTCTTTAGTAATGGGCAAAAGACCGTTCCAGGACACCATAAAATTCAAAGAAATGGTATCTTTAAAAACGACATAAATTCATGAATTTAGACCCTTTTTCAGGTTTTTAAGACCTAAATACATGAATTTAGTCCATTCAAAAAGTACCATTTTTTCAAAAAATGGCATTTTTAAAAACGACATAAATTCATGAATTTGAACCCTTTTTCAGGTTATGAAGACCTAAATTCATAAATTTGGGCGTTTTTAAAAATACCCAATTTTCAAATTTTTCAAAATCTCAAATTTGAGAATTATAATTTTTACCTTGAAAATCATGACCATTCCAGGACACCGAAAAAATCAGAAAAGTTAGGAATCTCAAATTTGTGATTGTGACATTTTACTTTGAAAATCATGACCGTTCCAGGACACCGAAAATCATAAAAGTTGAGAATTTCAAATTCATGAATTTTATCCATCTTTCAGGTTTTTAAAATATATCATGTGTCTAATAATATTTCTTTAAGAATGTAACACAATCTCTCACAATGCCTGTTATTGTTACTGCTTTGCACTCTGAAGAACCTCCCAATTGTAGGGAACAGCTGCTCCCGCATACATGATATAATTGCAGCTGCTTATCGCATTCCTGAGCCATTGAATTACAGAGTAAGCAGCTGTTATCCGTATTAAAATTAAGGATCAAAAATGACGTGGAATATATTGCAGCATGTAGGAAGTAAGACTTCATTTACAATTCCATTAATCATAGCCACTGACTGTTTTCTTTCTTCATTGCAAAAAGCCAAAACGTACTGCCGCGGAAGCTTTTTCGTTTTACATGCCGATTTTACTAAACTTAATTAAAGAAGAGCACAAGGAAACTGCGAATAAATACTTTGAAGAGTGGAAGTTAGAAATTCAATCGAGAAAGAAGAACAAATTGGACTCTCAAAAACAAGTGGAGGATATTACAGTAAAAATAGAACAGTATCTGACCACTACTACAATTCCTCAGTTCAATGTTACAAAAGAACATTTCATTACCATCGAAGATAGTGCTACTATGATTTCAAAACTGATTGCAAGTGATAAAGTGCACCATGGGTCGTTGCTGAGAAGTGCTGCTTATCAAGGTTATGGATTTAAAAGAATTCTGGAATTGAGTGACAATAAAAAAACAGATTTGTGGCAAACTTGGAACTATTTAGAATTTCCTATAACGTAAGTTATTGTTATTTCTTGATGAACTTATCAGATCTAATTCTACCACACGTATTATTTTTAAATTCATCAATGCCCATTAGTTTTGTTAGAAAACATTTTAAAGAAATCAAAATTTATATAGAAAAATTGAATCAACCGACAACTATAGAAGAAATGAGGTTTGGTTCCCAAGATGAATGAACATTAACTGTGTTGTTTCACTTTTTAAGATATGTGCAATGTACATACATATTTGATGTATACATATTTATGAAGACTTCTTTATAAGTAGTAACGCATTTTGGATTATTTTGAAATGTAATTAAATTTTCTTTTGTTCTCCAGTCTAATGGTAGTAGACTGCTATTGTATAGATCTATATTTCAGTATGTAACATAATCTTTGGTATTTAAGAATGATTCATGGAACTTAGTAGTAACACATTTTGGATTATTTTGAAATGTAATTCTATTTTCTTTTGTTCTCCAGTCTAATGGTAGTAGACTGACATTGTACAATTGTATGATAAGATTGATTGTTGTATTATTATATTTGATATTTAAGAATGATTCATGGAACTTAGTAGTAACACATTTTGGATTATTTTGAAATGTAATTAAATTTTCTTTTGTTCTCCAGTCTAATGGTAGTAGACTGACATTGTACAATTGTATGATAAGATTGATACATAAATTGATAATACTTCTGATTGTATTATTATATTTGATGCAAAATACACTGTCGTTGTTTTCATTTTTCTGTACAAGAAGTAGACATTATTACAGTTATTGGAATTTATTTCATTTAAAATGAATGATGAAAATCCGACAGTTATACTGAGTAATATAGGTGATATATTACCTCAGGTTAATAACATGACTGAGTTTTTAAAATTATACGGCAAACAAACAACTGCTAATTTCGATTTAAATAGAATTTCAGAAGATTGTATTCAAAATATTTATTCAAAATATTTCTTTAAAAAATGGAAGAAACAAAAATGGAAGAAACCGCAAGAATATATCCTTCGTTGTCATATGAACGTAGTTCTACTTTAATGGACATTGAAAAAATGAACAAAGAAAAACACAAAGATAGAGTTAGGTGGTATATGAAAGATAAGGAATCTCAATTATTACTTAGACTAGAACATTATAAAAAATTAAGAAAGAGATGGACCAAAGTTAAGAATGTAACACAAGGAATTGGCATATTCTTAACAATAAGTTTAGGCGCTCTCACTATTGTTATATCTTCAGGTGTTTTATTAATTCCAGTAGTTGCTACAGCTTTAACAGGTACGGGTGTTTTTGCAACTTCACTTGTTACAATGTTAGATAAATCTTTAATAACTAAGAAACGAAAATCATTAAAAACTAAGCATTTACATATTAAAGAAGTCTATGATAAACTACATTACTACTTTCAAAGAGTATGTGATGATAATGTTATTACGTTAGATGAGATTGAAAAATTTGATCAAATAGTTACTGAAGTAAATCAAATATCATTTCAATTACAGTCAGAAAAAGTTGATGATATGAATAAACAGGATGGCAAAATTTCGAGTGATGGTAAAATTTCTAATGAAGAAAATGACAAATTTTTTTTAGAAGAGCTAAAAACTTTAAGCGAAAATTTAAGCAAAACTTTATTAAACAAAACTTTATTAAACAAAACTTAAAACGAGAAAACTTTAAACGAAAAGATGTCAGACAACAAAGCAATAAAAAAATAATTTGTTCAGTAAAATGTTTTTGCTGTATTCCAATGTTACCACAAAATTCAAATATTATATTTTAAAAATGGATAAAATTAAAGCTGATAATTTTAAAAGAATAAAACAATTAGAAGAGTTAATAAAACAAAGAAATCTTATGAAAGAAAATCATCTTCAACATAGAATGATAAAAGCTGGTATTCAATCTGATATGTTTGAAAAAATGCAGCAAACCGAGCAAGTAAAAACTGATTTTGAGAAAACTATGAAACCATTTAAAACTCTTGAAAAAGAAAGTACAAATAATGATAAACAAATTGATATAACAGATCCAGAGCAGAAAACTATATTAGATGACTATGGATTACTAGAATCAAACATTAATAAGAAATTACCAAAATCTATGCAATTTGAACATTCTATTTCATTTATAGATGGAAAAACAATACCTAGATTTTATCTCGGACAAAAAGAAATATTTCCACAACCTTTTCGAGGTTTAATTTTTTCACCAGAAAAATATCCTTTTAATTTAGATAGAAATTTTGTTGATCTTTTAAGAGGAGCAGATTTAAATAATTATGCTGTAGAAGATCTCATAAAATATAAAGCTATGTTAGATAGAGTTGGTGCAGTAAAATCTCTTAGACAATATAAACAATTAGAAAATTTATTATCAACGGGAGTTAAAGTAGGAAAAGGTTTATCTGAAAAACAGAAAACAGAAACAACTGTATTCTTACCAGATGATCCACAAGAATTACTAAATAGATTAAATATTTTAATATCCGCAATAAAAGAAGGACATAATTCTAGTTTCAATGAAATTCATGCTATATTGAAAAGACTGTTAGAAAAGAAGATTCTAAATGAGGAGGATTATAAAAGTGTAGCTGAAATATGTTGTTGTTTTTAATTTTTTTATAAAAAATATTTATTCAAAATTTTAACTAAAAAATGTGTTCAGCAGATTTAGACAAAATTAATAATCATTTAGAAAATTTGACAGAGATTTTGGGTTCATCAAAATTTAGTACGACGTTAAAAATTATAACAATTACTTCATCACACACTTGTAATTTAGAACCCATTCTACATTTGGAACAAAATAAAAATTATCAAATTGCATTGACTAGTTTCTCTACATTTAACACTATTCAAAACGTTATCAAAGATGTGAATGATCAATTTAGATATTCTACTGATAAAGGCAAAACATGGAAAATACAAACTTTTCATCCTGGTTCTTACGAAGTTGAATCAATTTCAAATGAAATTAAGAGACATTTAGGTATACCATTTAAAGATCAGAAACAATTACATTTCGCAGTTGAACCGGCAGTTAATAAATTTTCTCTTACTTTAGACGAAAATCATCAAGTTGATTTTAATCATGATAGATCATTGTCAAAGCTATTAGGATTTAATAAACAAACCTATAGTCAAGGTTATAATTTAGGTGAGAAGATTCCAAAAATAACTGAAATAAATTCAATTGTTGTACATTGTGACATTATTGAAGGAGGATATATAAATGGTAAATTGTCAAATTTAATATTCAGTTTTGAAGCTTTTACTGTACCCATTGGTTATAGATTAAATGTATTTCCCCAAACATTAATATATTTTCCTATTACAAGAAAAACTATTAACAACATTGGCATTAGAATCACTGATGAGAAAGGACAAGAAATAAATTTTGGAGGTGAAGAGATTATGATAGATCTTTTGGTTCGGGAGGTATAAACTCCCACGCGAAGCTAGAGAAGTTTAATTTTCTTCTTCTTCTTTAAAAATAAAAATAAAATAAAAATAAATTTTTTTATTAAAAAATGAGTGAAGTATTACCATTAAATAAAAAAAACTCAAATTTAATCATCATCCAAATTTATCTAATAAAGTTTTGTCAGTTATTTGTGGAAGATCAGGTTGTGGAAAAACATATCTATTGTTTAAAATTTTAACGACTCCAAACTTTTTGGATTATAACAATCTTATAATTTATACAACAACAGCAGAACAACCCGTCTATCAATTTTTAAAATATGGATTTGAAAATAATCTTAAAAAACAGCAATTGCTTCATTATTCAAAGAATATGAAAAATCCGAAGATGAAGAAGAAATAAGTTCGTGGTGTGAAGAAGCAGCAAAAAATAATCAGTTAGTAGAATCCAATAAAAATAAGCATATAAAGATACAATTAATAGATGATAGTGGTAATATGCAAGATCCTAGTAAACTAGATAAAACAATGAAACATTGTGTAATTTTTGATGATTGTGTTAATGACAGAAATCAGTCAGTTCAGAGAAATTATTTCACAAGAGGTAGACATAATAACTGTAGTGTATTTTATTTAACACAAAGTATGTATTCATTAGACGGAAGTGTTATTAGAAAGAATGCAAATATATTTATACTATTTAAAATAAATGCAAGAAACTTAAGTGATTTGTTAAGAGATTTATGTGTAAGAAATAAAGATGAATTTAAACAATCGTGTAATAATGCTTGGTCTAAAGATTATGGCTTCATTACAATTAATATTGATAAAAAAATTCATGATAGAGTTATAGAACATTTGTTTACCGAGTGATAAAAAAATATACAAATATAGTGTTATAATATTTTTTTTTATTTTATGTATATATCAAATTTGACTATCTTAGAAATTAGAAAATTAAAAAGGTGAAGTAGTTATTCCATCAGGTAAAATTTTTCTTTTATCATCAAATGGATCTAATGCTAATTTATGTTCCTCTTTTAAATACATTTTATGTTTCTTTGAATTAAGTCTATAATTACATGCTGTTTTTATTTCATTATTAAATAATGCATTTTTATAATCTTGAAATGTTATTTGATTAGCCACTGATGCCTTTGAAATTCCTTTTGATGTTTTATGTGTTTTAATATTATTAGTTGTATCATAACAGTAACATTTCGATTTTAAAAATATAGCTTCTGTTATGAAATCTTCATTTCCTTCTAATTCATCTTTTACTTTACATAAATCAGAAGGATGAATGATATCTTTTATTTTATCTATTTCTTCATCAAGTGTAGAATTATACGGTATTGTTAATTCTAAGAAAACAGAATCGGTATCTGTAAAGTGTAATTTATAGTTTTTGCCATAAGCAGGTGCTAAATAATCATATATAAATCTATACATAAATAGTTTAGCTAATTCTAATATAGTGAATCCTATAAAATTAAACTTATCATGTTTTACGCTGATTCGACGTAAATGTACAGCACATAGTTCATCACTAAATCTAGTAGTTCTTTTATATGTAGGTTTCCTTGTTAAATTTTGAAACCTATCTTTATTATAAACTATTTCAATATTTTGTCTTTTACGCACATTTTCTAAAGTCTTACCATAAAATGCATTATTCATTAATTTGAAGAACACGTTTCCAAAATCATCTTTATTTCTTTTAGCTATTTTACGTTTTTCAATATTGAACTCTATATAATCTTTTAACCACCTAGATTTTCTATACACTAGTTTCCGGTGAATTTTTGTGAGGATCATTCCATGATCTAAATACCAATCTAGTATTCTTCCTTCAACAACATACTTTCCTTTATTGCTTTGTGTTAACATAAGTTTTTTTGTTGGTCTGTATTTCTTAGGAATTATAGATTTTTGATAATCTGAAAAATCTTCTATATTGGGAATTTTGTTTTCGGGACAGAAAGAAAAATATTTTGTTTTATCTTTTATTTCATCAGGATATTCTAAATCAACTTCAAATAGATAACCATGATTATAATTTCCATCATATGTTTTTTATAATCAAGAATATTACACCATTCCATCTCACCTGTTGGTAATTCTTGTATCATGCAAGAAGAATATAAGCTATTAAAATCATAATATAACAAATAGTTTTCTCTCATGAATTCATCAATTGCATTTTCACGTTCTACTCCTTCTCGTTTCGTTCGAAAAATTTGTAATATTTTTTCTTTTTCTTCTGGAGATAAAGGTTTCATTATTCCATATTCTTGTGGATTTACTTTCTTATTATAACATTTAACATATCTATTACCTAAAACTGATGAAACACCACCTCTAATCCCAGATTCAAAAAATAATAATTTATCATATGTATTTTCTTTATAATGTTTAAGTTTAACGGACTTTGTCCTAGAGCCATCGGCTTGAACACCAGTATGTTTTAATCCTGCTAACCATGTTAAACCTGGTGTAGAATAACAATAACATGGATCTATTCCGTAATATTCTAAACACATATCACGAAAGTTTTCAAAAAGATCAGCAAGGATTAATACATCTATCTGAAGATATTTCATTGTATAATCATACATTGTTCTAGAATTTAACTCTCTCCAATTTTTTTCAGCTTCTGCATAGTCTTCTTCAGATATTTGTGATTGTTTTAATGTTGATGTAATTTATTTATTGGAGGAAGTTGTTTTTCTTCCATAATTTTATTCACAGAATTAAAATCTCCAGTTATATATTCATACGGAAATATTCCTTTTAAAGGTTTTTAATTATATTTATTTAATATTTTACGTTGTTCAGGTTTCAATGTTTTTCCCATAACATCTAATGAATAAGGAGTAAAAAATCTAAATGCATCTAAAATTCTAATACAACCTAATTGCATTGAAAAATATTCTTCTTCTGTTTTACATAGTACATTTATTTGTTGTTGTTGTAATTTTTCAGATGAAAATAAATCTTTCATTACTAGATGGAAATCATATTTAGAACCATTGTAGAAATATAAAGGAACAAAGTTATATTTAAATTTATTAGCATTAAGATTACAAGAATTATGTGCTGCACCTCTATATAATCCATTTAGATGATCATGAACCTTCACTTATCAAGATATCTACCTCTGCCATTTTTATAATTTTTTGTAAATTCTTTTCCACAGTAATAACAATTTGTTTCATTAACAAAATTAATTTTTTCTTCATCCGTTAATGGCATCATTGGTATATTTGTTTCAAGCAATTGTGAAAAACGCCCTTGTAATTCTTCTACTTTCTTTGTAAACATTTCTGAACTATCTTCACCATAGTATTGATAATATTCTGATTTAAATAATTCAGGATAATTTAAATGAATGTACATTCCCCAACATAATGGTTTTTGTTCAAATAAATATTTTTCTTTACTTTGTTCAGAATTATCATTTTCAGAATTATCATTTTCAGAATCGGGCGAAGCCCTAGAAGACATCTCCGATGTCCCGTGATTTTGTGTCATATTAACATTATATGCTTCAAAATCACAATAAATAGTAAAGGGTACTTTGTTTTTGAAATACCATTTATTGTATTCTAAATAATCATCTTTAGGAAAAGTATCTTCAGCTGCTTCGTTTTGTTGACAATTCTCCAAATGTCTATTCATTTCTTCTTTAGTTCTAAAACTTGTCATACATTGAAGACAAGGAAAATTTGTATTATCTGAAGTTTTTGTAAATATAGAAACATCTTTACACAATATAAAATGACCCTGATAATATAAAAGATTCGCTTGTGCTGGTTGCTTTGTTTGTTTTAATTTTTCAAATTTATCTCTATATATTTCATGTGTTTCATGAATTTGTCTTTGTAAATCTTTTTCAGACTGTTGATAATTTTGATTGAATATTTTCAGCTGTTGTTCATATTCATTATTATATTGTTCTTTATATTGTCGTTGACATTTTTTTAAACATTCATTTAATTCTTTATTTTCTTCATTATTTAATTCTTTATTGTCTTCATTATTTTCTTCATTTAATTTTTGAATCGTTTCTATCTTATTTTGATATTTATGGCCATATTCTTGTACTAATATTTTTGTTTGTTGTTGATAATCTGTTTTACATTTTTGTAAACTTTCATTTAAATTTTGTAATTTGTGTTGATATTCTAAAGATAAAGATGAATATTTGTAATTATAATCATCATTACGTCCTTTATAATTATTATGATTTTAACAATTTGAAATTTTTCAGTACATATTATATTTCCTTGGTAAAAAATATTATGATGCATGTAATTTCCTCTATCTTTATGTACTATTTCTGATTGACATAAATTTTTATTATTCAAATAAATTTTTTTTGAATCTGATTAAAGTGGAGTAATTTTACCAATAGAAACATAATTCACATATAATTCAAAAACATTTACTTCTATTAAATTTTTATTCTTTTTATGAAACTTTTTTAACCTATTATAATCATATGGAAATTCATCTAAACCATCCGAAAGATCAAATTCATTTATGTATTATTCTTTATTATAATGACTTAGTCTTTATGATATTCTGCAGGATGTAAATGTGCTATAATACTCCACAGAAAACAATAATCATCTTCATTTTTTATGTTGATTATTTGTGATGAACCGAAAGGCAAAGGAACATAACTACCACCAGTATTATTTTTATATTTATCAATTACTATTTTCTTAGATAGTATTTTAACAAATCTCCAACCAGATTCACGTAACTGGGCTTCAATTATACAATTTTCTAATTTAAGTATCATCGATTCAAAGATGGGTTGTATATCATTTACATTATGAATTTCTTGTGAATTTGTAAAATGTCCTTGTATTATTTCTTCAGGAATTCCATCAGGTCCATTTTTTGTATAAAGTACTTCTACATTCATATAACATTTGAAAGATTTCTTAAATATATTCTAAAAGTTTGTTAGAATATCAGAAAAAGTTTCATCGGTTTCATTATGTTCAACCGATTCATTAAATAAATATTTTATATCTGTTACTGGCGAAGCCCTAGAACCTTCGGTTCGTTCCGCTTCATCGGTTCGTTCAGCTTCATCAAATTCATCAGTATCGCTAAATAAATATCTTCCATCTGGTACGGGCCAAGCCCTATGGTCTCATGGTATGGTCTCATCTTCACTATTAAAAACTTTTTCATATTCCGAATGTGAATAATCATCAAACATTATTTAACTTTTATATCAGTAGGCAATGTTTCTAGATAGTTTTTATTACTATTTAATTTTAATATATTTCCTTCATCAACTCGTTCTACATTTTGTACACTATTTAAATGAGATTAATAACTTCTTTTTGTTTGCAACTTTATTTTACATAAGTTACAATAAAACTTTATATTTTCCATTTTTTTATTTTTTAAAGAAAAAAATTGTGTTTTAATTTTAGATATAAACATTCTAATATCAAGGACTTGAGAGTAAATATATATCATTATATATTTCACGTTCTTTAGTTATTTTATTTTCTTTATCATATTAAGTTTTAGCATATAATGTTCTATAATATTAAGTTTTATCATATTAAGTTTTATCATATAACGTTTTATCAAAAGATAATTTAAATTTATTTTCACTAACTATTGATTCTTCATCATCATAAACTGATTCTTCATCATCATAAATTGATTCTTCATCATCATCATGAATTACACTTTTTGGGATTGGATACCATTCTCTTATTGGAATATCTAACTCTAAATTACATTTTTTATCTGATAATAATATAATAGAGAAAAATATTGGTCTTTTTTCTCTTTTGGAAAATTTAATAACACCACCATAATCTGAATCACTTTTAGTTTTTATTAAAGATGATAAAATTTTAAATTGATTAGATGTAAATCCTAATTTAAATTTTGTAGTTCCGACACATAGTTGTCTAACAGTATCTTCAACTATACCATCATTATTATTTTCAATTGTAAGAAAATGAAATTTAGATAAATTTTGATTATATGTTGTGTTAATATCATGTACATCAGTATGAGATATAAATTTTTCTTCACTAAAATTTTCATAATTACTAATATTTTTATAATCTTTTTTACCATTTACACCATTTTCAGATGTTTCAGAATCATTATCTATATTATCATCATCTATGTTATTATCATCATTATTATCATAAGATTCTTTAAGATCGGGCAAAGTCCTAGAACCTTCGGTTCGTTTATTATGATTATGATTATGGACATTGTTAATAGTATAAGGTGTTGTCCACATATAAATTTTTTCTTGTTGAGCTAAGCCATTTATGTAAGATTTTAAGAAATTAATATTTAAATTTGAATATAATCCTATATATGTATCATCATCATATCTTTGCGGCATTTCTAATGTTTCTTCTTTATAAATTGTATCTCTATAATATACTTGACATGATAATTCTTCGTTATGCTTTTTACTCCCGATATGAATATTATATTGGTTTTGTTCATCAACAAATAATCTCATTTTTTCCTTTGAGAAAGATTTTAATTTTTTAACTAATTCGTTAATATTGATATAATTAATAATTTTAGTTTCTATCCAATCAGTATTACTAATCGGCAAAACTGCTCTAATAAATCCGTAAACATTATTATGTCCTATTATAACCATATTTCCTTTATTTAATTCAACACAAGCTACATCATTATATTTACTTACAATCTCCATAAATTTAATAAATGGATCACCTGGAAAAATACAATAGTTAGTTTCTATAGAAGGTAAACCTTTTGTTTGTTCTCTAAATATTTCGGCTTGTAATTCAAATAAAATATTAACATCTATACATGGATTATTATTATTATTATTATTAAAACATTTATTTTCAAATCCCGTTGATCTCGTCGAATAAGAAGAACAGGATGATGCGGACGAATATAATTTTTTTAAATTTGCCTTATCCATTTTTTTATTTTTATTAGAAAAAAAATTATTTTTTTATTTTTATTAGAAAAAAATTACTTTTTTATTGTTTTAAAAATGATGTTACCAAATGTTGGTGGAGGTGCATATATCCCGAATAATCGTGAATCAGAATAGAAATAGAAAATTATATCATGAAAACTGGAGACGTTTTATCTGGTCCATTGCATCTTTCTATTCTTCCGCAACAAAATACAGAGTTAACAAATAAACAATATGTTGATACACAAATCAATGACTTAAAAGAAAAATATATAAACGATGTTTTGGTTCCACTGATGAATGAATTAAAGTTGCTTAAACTTAATGACAAATCATTAAACGAAAAATTATTAAAACTTGATAAAAAGGATAGAGAGCTAGAAGCAGATATAGCAAAACTTTTTAAAAAGATTTCTGAACAATCAAAAATTTGAATATTACTTTCTTTAAATTTAAAATCTGCTGTAATTAAAAATAAACATCAGATAAAAATGTTAAAAGAACAATTAGAAGATGAAATAGAAAAACTACCTGAAAGAATAAAAAAAAAATTAAAGCAGTTACAAACTACATTCCAAAAAAGTGTTGATGAATTAAGTTCTAAAATTACTCAACAAATGAAAAAGATGAATAGAATAATAAATGAAGTAAACTCACTTAATGAAAAAGTTGATAAAATAAAAACTCTTAAAATCAATTTAGAAAATGAATTAAAGGAAAATTTACAAGAAAACTCTAAAGAAAATAACGAACAGTTAGATTCTGTTAAAATACAATTAGATGTTCTTAAAATTAAGTTAAATGCTCTTAAAACGGCGTTGAAGATGAATCAGGTGAAAATGCAAGTTAATAGAAAAGAAATTAAAGTACATCACACGCTGCTTGACGCAATAGATAAAGTGCAACAGGCAATTAATAAAGTTATCTCGAAGTTGTTGTCCATTCACAAACGTAAATCTTGATAGAACCTTGTTCAGAGGCTTTAGCCGATCATAAACGTAAATCTTAGCGCAAATATTAACGTAAAAATTTTTTCCCAAAAGTCAAATTTAATCCTAAAAAATGCCTATAATTTATAAACACAATCTTAAACATTTTGCTTCAAATCAAAACATTGCTCATGAACCATCTATGAAATCTGTTTACTATTATGACAGTGTAGAAACAATCGGAACACAAAAGTTCCTAGGCACCGCAGGTGCCGTTCAAAAAGAAGGGGCTGGTATCTTTTCTGGTATTGGAAGTATCGTTAACTTAATTAAAAATAATAAAGATTTGATTACATCTGCTGCCAAAGGGGCAGCTGCTATAGGTAGCACAGCTAGTGCAATATCAAATGCCGTTAAGTCTCAAAACGAATTAAAACAATTAGAAACTATTCGTAAACTTAGGAATGATTCTGAAGAACTAAAAAATTTAAAAAAACTTTCAGAGGAAACAAAAAACAAAATTGCTAACATAGCTGTGGGGGAAACCTTGAGGAGCGGAGCTCCGTCTGATAGTAAACATAAGAAGAAATCAGGCGTAGCCATAAAACGTTCAATTGAAGAAATAAGAGGTAATGGTCTAGCAAAATTCTAAAATTATATTTTAGTAAAACTTTTTAGTAATTTTTTTAGTAAAATTTTTTCTGTGTATGAGAAAAACAAAAAAGTCAAATTATTTCTTTAAAAATGTCTTCGCTTATCGAAAATAAATTTAGATTAGACGATCCTCCGTTCGTCAGTTACAATCAAAAAAAGAATGACTATATAAGAATTGCTATGAATCCCGGATCTTCTAGTAGAGTGAATACTGGAGGTGATTTAATTTTTGAAGTTGATAATCAGCAGAGTTATTTATATTTACCTGATTCATTTTTACAGTGTGAATATTCTTTATATAGTGATACCAATTTTACAACACCATTACCAGATACCGATAATATTGCACTAGAGAATAATTTCTTTCCAAGATTATTTACACAAATGCGTTTAGATGTTGCAACTCAAAATATAGAAACAATAAGTGATTCTCCAGGTGTAATTGATACAATGCTTAGATTTATAACAATTGGTGAAAATAATAAAAAGTATGAAATCGAAGATTGGTTTCCTGATACTAATGATGGTATAATTGTTGATGATTTAACTCACGCTGGAACAGATGCCGCAGGAATTGCGAAAGATGTAGAAAATATTGCAAAACATTTAAATAAAACAAACAATAGTGCATATAAAGAAAGACGTGAATTTAACAAGAAAAGTAAACAGACAGTAAGTTGGTCATTGTCTCCATTGTTCGGATATTTAGATTATGATAAAATATCATATCAATTAAAATTTAAATTAATAATTCATCGCACAGCAAATAATGAATTAATCTTTTTTGGTAAGACTGGAAAAAAAGCATATTTAAAAATTGATAGACTTGAATGGTGGATTAAGCATATTACTCCTAGTTTAGAGATTGAAACAGCTATTGCAAAAAGATTAAATACTAACAAACCAATTCCAGTAAATTTTCTAAAGCGTACTGCTAGTTCAGTAACTTTTTCCGAACAAAGATTTAACTGGCATTTTACTAGAACTTCAAATACTCCAAGATATTTATTACTAACATTTCAAAGAAATAATTCTCCAAGTTTTGATAAGAACAATAATATTTTTCATATTAATACAATTCGAAGTTTACAAGTTTCATTAAATCAAACCCGATATCCAATTGATCCATTAAGATTCGATGATACCAATAATCAATTTATGGAAGGATATGATTCTTATAGAAATCTTTGCATAAAATTTGGAGTTGAACCACAATTAACTCCTGGAGATTGGAGACATTTATATCCTGTTTTCTGTTTCGATTTAATTGCACAATCTGAAGATATTATCCAGACTGGTTGTGATGTAACAATTAATATTGAAAAAAAAGATTCCACAACTTCATTGATGGCTTATGGTTTATTGCTAGAAGATGTAAAATATTCTATTGAAATTCTTAATGGAAAGATGGCAAGGATCGGCTGAAGCCTCGAGGAGCTTCGCTCCGATAAGTTAATTAATTTTTTGATAACTTAAAATTTTTTTTAGTAATTAGTAATAAAATTTTTTTGTAACTAGAATAGATTAAAAATTCTTAACTTAAAAATTTTTCGTAACTAGAATAGATTAAAAAATTTTGGTAACTTAAAATTTATTCATAACTAGAATAGATTAAAAAAATTCTTAGATTAAAATTTTTTTATTAAAAATGTCGCAAGCGAAAAGTAATAATAATAATAAAACTGTTGAATTAAAATTACGTAATATTTTTGACAAAAATACACCTAAAACTATTACGATTAACAAAAAAAAATTATTACATAAGTAAACCAATGATAGAGAATATTCAATTACAAGAAGAAAAGAATGGTGGAATTCTCCCATTAATTCCACTAACAATAGGAGGCATAGCAGCAGCAGGAAGTGTTGCAGGTGGGACAGCTGGTATTGTCCAAGCAGTAAATAAAAATAAATCAGAGAAGGCAGCATTAGAAGAACAAAAACGACATAATAGAGAGTTAGAGAAAGTTGCTAGGGGTGAACGAGTAGTAGATAATTTTATTAGTAAATTAAAATTAGTTGATGAAGGAAAACGAGTTCTTAAAAATATTCTCCACAATGTTGATGATTTAATTGAAATTAAAGAAACTAAAGATTGTTCTGGAAGATATCTAAGTCCTAGTATGATTCGGTAATAACCTCAGAACCTTTGGTCCGATCGGCTAAAGCCTCTGAACAAGGTCCGATCGGCTAAAGCCTCAGAACCTTTGGTTCTATTAGGTAAAACATTTATTTTATCTTTTAAAATGAATTCTACAAATTCCGAAAATTTAATTAAATTAAAAATTTCTAATTTAGATTTATTGAATTATCTCTTAAAAGTACATAAAACCTCAAATTGTAAAATTTATGAAGGTAACGACGACAAACAAAGTTTGGCTACTACCTACGGTGGTGACATACAAAAAACAGTAGAAAACTTTCCTGGTTTTATTTGGAGTAAATATTCGAAAGAAAAACATCTTCCTGGTCATTCATATACTGGTCCAGGAACTCGACTAGATATAAGACTAGATGAGAATAATAATCCGAAACCAGGTGAAGAACCAATAAATACAGTAGAGTAGATGCCGCAGCTTATAGACATGATTTAGTTTATCGAAATCATGACCTAAGTTCTCGACATGCAGCTGATAAG
This sequence comes from Prostheceraeus crozeri, assembly GCA_907163375.1. Classification (NCBI taxonomy): domain Eukaryota; kingdom Metazoa; phylum Platyhelminthes; order Polycladida; family Euryleptidae; genus Prostheceraeus; species Prostheceraeus crozeri. Next base: position 40,020 of record CAJQUW010001695.1, on the reverse strand, counting down.
AAAATGATACAAGAATTAGATAGTATTCAGAATCCTACATTTAGAGAAAAAATTGAAAGAATGTTTGTTAAGAAAGCTTTACAAGCTAAAATATTATTCGGTCAGGGTTTAAATGAAACGACAGCAAAGCTGTCTGAGAGCAACACTCGAACTTATGCCTCCGAAATCCACAAGGAATATAGAAGGCCTAAATATTTATTGAAAGTAAAAGTATTTAATAAAGATGATATTTGGAGTGCTGATCTTGTTCATATGCCGAATGATTCTGATTATAAATACGCATTGACCGTTATAGATTTATATACACGATACGCTTGGGTAGAGCCTTTAAAAAATAAAAGTGGTCTATCAGTTAAATATGCGTTTGAAGAAATCTTTAAAGAAAGTAAGAGAAAGCCAAAAAAATTGTTTGTTGATAAAGGATCGGAATTTTATAACCGAAACGTTCAGCCACTATTTGAAACTGTTTATTCAACTGAAAATGCAGGGAAGGCCGTAGTGATAGAAAGATTCAATCGGACGTTAAAAAATAAATTATTCAAGAAATTTACTGAGCGGGAAAATCAGAAATGGTTGAAGATATTACCAGGAGTTGTAGAAGAGTATAACAATAAGATTCATTCTGGTATTGAAGAAACTCCAAAGAATGCTTCTGACGACCCTGATTTAATACGAAAGAAAATATTCGAAAATAATTATTCGAATGAGAGTAATCCGAATTTGCGGAAACTTAAGCCGAAATTTAAGATTGGAAATAGAGTTAGAATATTTAAGTATAAGAATAAATTTGAAAAAGGCTTTGTTGGTTATTGGACTAAAGAGATCTTTGAAGTTTGTAAAATAAACCAAACTTATCCGATTACTTACGAAATCAAAGATTTAGATGATGAAAATATCAGAGGCCGATTTTATCAAAATGAATTAGAACGAACTGATTTTTAATTATCATTATTTTCATTCAATTCTAACACAATATCAAGAAATGGTACTCCTTTTTGTAATTTAAATAAAACATAAAGACATAATTTACCACAGTAAGTAGTTCCCGGTTTTTGAATTTGAAATGTATTATAAGTTCCATTGCCAAGTAATTTTTTGACTTCATTTGTAGGTGGAAGTCCATAAGAGTCAAAATAGTAATTATCTCGATTTTTATTAAAGATACCTGCAGACCAATGTACTCCTTTTTCATCTGTTGTGTGAAGATTTGTTATGAAATTTATAGCTATTGTTGGCTTATTTTTGATCAATTGTAATTCGTCTCTCATTAGAACATGATAATTCTTTATTCGTAATTGATTTGCAATTTTCTTTAGATCAAAATTTGTAGTTGTTTGCGTTCCATATAATTTTAAAAACTCATTTATGTTGTTCATTTTATAATAAAAAAATTTCTTAAGGGACCCCTAGAAGTCAGAAGGGACCCCTAGAAGTTAGAAGGGAGGGGGGTAGTAGAACTACGTTCATATGATATTGAAGGATATATTCTTGCGGTTTCTTCCACTTTTGTTTCTTCCACTTTTAAAGAAATATTATTAGACACATGATATATTTTAAAAACCTGAAAGATGGATAAAATTCATGAATTTGAAATTCTCAACTTTTATGATTTTCGGTGTCCTGGAACGGTCATGATTTTCAAAGTAAAATGTCACAATCACAAATTTGAGATTCTTAACTTTTCTGATTTTTTCGGTGTCCTGGAACGGTCATGATTTTCAAGGTAAAAATTATAATTCTCAAATTTGAGATTTTGAAAAATTTGAAAATTGGGTATTTTTAAAAACGCCCAAATTTATGAATTTAGGTCTTCATAACCTGAAAAAGGGTTCAAATTCATGAATTTATGTCGTTTTTAAAAATGCCATTTTTTGAAAAAATGGTACTTTTTGAATGGACTAAATTCATGTATTTAGGTCTTAAAAACCTGAAAAAGGGTCTAAATTCATGAATTTATGTCGTTTTTAAAGATACCATTTCTTTGAATTTTATGGTGTCCTGGAACGGTCTTTTGCCCATTACTGTCTTTCAATGTCATTCTTACTTCAGTTTGAGGCATACATTCATCCAACAGATCCTTTATTGCTGAATAAAACACAGCGCACAGCTCATTAACATCAACTTCTGGAGGTAGGAAAGCTTCCCAATTAATATGACCCATCATGCTACTCAGAGACTGCAGATTCGACTTTCTGTAGTCATATATACTGTATGAACTCGAGAATGCGTCACCGTACATTTTCCATGTCCACCAAGTCTCATCAAATGAGCGACAATCGAAATGTATTCGTATTGACTATCATGGCATGATGATAGCATTATTGGAAACAGAATAATTTCCATCCTCTTTTGAAAAGTGAGAACAGATTTAAATAGCTGATATTTCATCGAATAATAATCTGGTAGTGTCATCTTGTAACCTTGAACTCTTCTATAATAAGCGTTGTTCGACAGAAGTATTCACTCCTTATTTCATTTTGCTTTCAGTTCTGGTACACCTCATTAAAACAAAATGTGGATGAAGCAAGACGTCTGATTCAGCTCAAGCAAACTTCAGAAAACCACATGGCAGCACTGAATGCCTCTACGATGACCTTCTTACAAAAAGGTTGGAAATTGAATGTCACTGACGATGTTTTAAAGCTGATATCAAATCCGACTATAAATGTGGCTAAAGACGTTATTGATATACTTCGCTCAAGGTATCCCATTGGACAGTGGTCAGTCATCGATTACTCAAAATCCGAATATGCCAAGATTTGTCGACGTCCAGGTACTTTCGCATTATCGATTCCTTATAGCTCTTCCAAAGGTAAGAGCAGAATCATGCTGGTAACGCTTGCAGACAAAGGACAAACTTTAGACAGAGCGATCACTCGAGATAGAATGGCTGCAATTCCTGATAGCCTATCAGTTTCTTCTTACAATCAAGCATCGAATATTATGGTGGAAGCTGGATATCAATGCAATTCCGATGAATATACACTCTTTGCTGTCATTAGCAATAAGGAAATACCTCCCCTATCTATACTCTCAACTTCAGAAGCCCTCTCGTTTGTAGCTTATAAGGACAGATATATACAGAACGTCTGCTTTATATTTTATTCGGTCATTGCATTTGCCTAACTGCAATATTCGTATTTTTGGATTTGATTTGAGTTTAGCATATCATCAAGCGCTCTTCTGTCATGGTCCTGGTTCGTCACTGACTATCTTTAAATAGAATTTAATCCTTGAATTTGATGTCAAGTCAGCTTTGTCTTCATCGATTGGTGTGCAGCTGTGAGACGCTCTAATTCATTTGGCTTCTCAAATCTTCATCCGGAGAAAAAGTTGAATGCTGTGCTTCATTTTTTTGAAAAGATTTTGCACACAAAGACCTTGGACTCAAATAAAGCAATTATTGCTTTGTCTACGTTTGTTTGTTATTCTCTGACTCAAAACCGTCATTACGTAATGAATCCAGTGATCAACAATAAGTCGATGATAGTTTTCATGTTGATTAAAATGGTAGCTCATTGGTTAGGCAGTCTGATATTCAAGAGTTTGAGACCCATAAATGACCGGGCAATTTTTAAAATCTCATTTTCTAAAAAGTCAAGCGCAAAACTTGAGATCGTTCGAAGGCGGGAGTGATGCCATCAGAATTGCGCTGATCTAGAAATTCATTTGGTCACTTTTCCCGGTCGCTCTGAGGTCAACGTTAAATGTCAAAGCGTCGGGTCGAAATGTGCCATAATTGGAACATTGGTCATTATTACACGTAGGTCAAAGAAAACACAAAATCGCTCTGTCAGTGATTATCTTAAAACACTAACTGTTTTATAATTTTCAGTTTGAAATTAAATTTTGAATCGACGACTGCATCGATTGACATGCATTTCAATGACTCTCTAATTCAATGGACTTTGCTGCGCTTAACAAAATTCCATAAGTAGAAAGACTGAATGTACTTCATTTTTCAAAAACCTTCAGTACACAAAAAGTGGCTAGAATTAATTTTACTTACAAATAATCTGCAACTACGGCTGTGAAGAAAATGAGTATGCTACCATATATCTCGCTTCCATATTAGCGGAATTCTTTCACGTGATGTTTGTCGTGCAACCATATTGACTTATATATCTCAAACATAACTATTTTTGCATTCATAAATTATAATGTGTTTTTATTTCGGATTGATAATATGCTTCGTTCCAAAATTACATAATGCATAATTGTTGATGGTTATATACTTATTGATTATTTAAGAAGTGTCTTAGACTTACATGTATTAAAATCGAATTGAGTATTGTAAGTTTGACTATTTAATTGTCATTATCTTACTACTTACAAAACAGTAGTAACATTAGTGTGATCTTTATTGACATAAGGCCTTATTATATTAGAAATCATTGATGCTTTCCTTTCACATTGTGCTGGGTTGGATTTAGTATGAAAAGCATACCATTTTTGAAATAACATGTGAAAAGCATACAAATATATACAAAGAGAATACAGAAATATACCAAAAAAATATTTTGGTATGCATCCTTCGTATGTGACTGGCATTGAGCGATTTACAGTGTGCATTAATTATTTTTGTTAGAATATTCTCTATTCAAGATGATAGATTAATAAACCTATATGAATTGGGATCATTTTTACTTCTTTATCTTAAATGATGGGGAAATCCAACTACTGTTACAGGGGATCTCATCAGCTTTGCTTAACACGTCATTACATTTTTTTCTAGAGTTTCGACTGTCTCGTTTTCACATGATTTTCATACTTCATACACAATTTTGTCTGGACCACTTGTTTTCGGCAGCTTTGTTTCTTTAAGAGCAGTTTTTATTTCAGTTTGTGTTATTTTACGATCTAGATGATCAATGCTAAACAGGGCTTTAGAAACTTTTGGTAGGCCTACATATTCTTGAGATCAATCTATATTTCTTGACAGCTTGAAGTCGCTGCTTGTAATATGGCTACGAAATTCTGAAGCATTTAACCTACATTTTCTACGTTTCTGCCTTGTAACATCCTTATTTTCATTAATTAGATACCAATATCGTCTATAACCATGATTTCTTTGTAGGGGGCCTACATTCCTAAATGTATTAGCCTACCTCGCCTTTGTGTCTTTTATCCACTTTTACAATTTCATTTTAAATTCCTTTACTTTCCATCAGTCAAATGAGATTTTCCTTTGTGGGGAATTGTTTCCAGCAAGATGCATTATTTCATGATTTTTCCTAAATTCTTGTGTCTCGCGTGATAGAACTACCTTTTTTGGTATTCATGATACATGATGAATTAATCGCATTTAATTCATTATAAATAGCACTAATTGACAGATTATTTTTCAGAATTTTTTTATTCAAATCTTCAAATTTTTTCAAACTTTTCATTATCAAAGCAGGTAGAAACATCGTTTCTCCATTTCCATGGTTTTATCAGTTTGTTTCTATGATAATTTCGATAAGAGCTGCTCTTTGCTCGTAAACTCCGATTTCAATTCAATTTGAAATTTGATTTGCATTTAGGAGTGGGCCTTATAAGCATCTGGCTCCATTATTTGTCATCGATGCAGAAAAAAGAAGGTAATCAATCACGGATTTCCGTGTTTCATTATTTTGAGATCTATGACATGTGCATGATATATGACATATGATGATATATGGTATATGATATATGACACCCTCAGAATTATTTTCCAATCTGGCATTTTCAATTATCAGGAAAGTCTCATTGCAAAAATTTATCATGTCTCGGTCCATTGCGTTTATCATCAAGTTGTCTGATTTCCTATCAGAAAGTCCCATGTTGGAATGATTGTTTTCATTACCAATTCTACCATTGAAATCGCCGATCATAATGATATTTTTCATTTTAAATTGAACCATGTATTGTTTAATATTTCCGTATAATTCTCAGTCTCTATAATTTAAATCTCGATTGTCCACATAACAAACAATCAAGAATAGATCGTGCAGATCATTCCAATATGTGTTACTTACTTTGAGTATTTGTAAATTGCCTTTGTCTTAAATCAAATTTTCAACATCTGACTGTGAAATATTATCAATCTCTTTTGCGAATATCGAAACACCTTTTATATTTCTCCCACGATTATTATTTTTTCTACGGTTGTGTGAAAACTGGAGTAATTTCCTTGCAGTGGTTCTTTGTTGCTAATATTTCATTGGAATTCCGTAAGACATCTAATGTCAACATTTTGTGCATCCTGTAAGAAATCACTATTTCTGGTTTTATTCTCATTCAATCCCTTTATATTATTTTCGTTGTTTTCTTCCATCCTTTCTTTCCTCCAACTTATCAAAAATATTGATTATAATCGTAGTAATTACGTTGTGAGTGATGTGCGTGTCTGTCATCATGTGTTCTGTAGTGATTGTTTGGTTGTTCTTGATGATTTGGTGCTGCATGTCTTTTTCGGTCATTAAATTGATTATCTTGCTATTGGAAATTCCATTTTTCATAATTCTGTTTATGTGGGCTACCATTTGTTTGCTCTCCATTATAACGATTTCTTGCAATTCTTCGTTCAATTGTCCATTCATAGTGTCTGAAGTTTTGCCTGTTTCTTCGATCTGCTGTTATCTAATATAATATTATATATATATATATATATATATATATATATATATATATATCATGTACGACACTTTGACTTACAATGCAACTGTGGGATAGCTCATTGAAAATTGTGATCCATTGTTTGATTCAATGGTGACATTTTCGTAATTTATTGAAACAATACATGTTCAATGTAAATAAATGTAAAAGGTTGGTTGCGCGGGAATGAAGTCATTTGCTCCACAATGCGATTTTTTTAAACTAGCTGAGTTTTATTAATGAGACAATTACCAAAATGCCGATATTTCGGCTGAAATTTGCTCATTTGATAAATGCAGGATGTTTAGCTGCTCAATGCATAGTTAGTTTCGAATTCCTGACCGGCTTGACTTGCTTTTGAACAGCTTCTACTTTGAGTTCGGGTCGTGCTGTGTTGGCAGGTACCTTTCGGTTATGTTCGGATTTTCTTGGATTTTTTCTGTTGAGTTGCGTCAATTTCTTGACGACCGCTTATCTCCAGTCTGCAGCAGTGCCAGAGCACATTGACTGACGTTTTGAGCAGTTTTGGTGATTGACACATTGACTGATGAGGCACCTTTCTCATCGACTAATGAAATTTTTGAAATGAAACGTTTTCTCGCCGCATCGACTATTGAAATTCGATCATTATTTGTGTTCGTTCATTAACTGAATAGAATTCACATTTTGTCTATCATGAGAAAGATATGGAAAGGGGTTTCAAAATAACCTTGCTCTCTATTTACATCTCTACGTAAAGACACTTTTCCTGTCATTAATTCAGAAGCACCTTAGTCTGGTAGCCAGAGCGAGTTTCTGTAGGGAACGAGGCCGAAAGTGAGACTTTCACAGAATGATGTACATCCTCTGCCTACTACGAATCGGCACGTCTGCCGAGTTCTAGCGAGTTCCTCTTCTTGTCAGACAGGATCAAAGAAAAATACATGTAAATCTGGGACGCAGACTACAGTTTTTGGCTAAAATGAAATTTTGTATGTTTTCTCTGATTAGAACGGAATGTACTAAGCCCAGAGTCACAATTTTTGGCGTGGAATGTCTTCAGGTCATTTCCTTTCATTTTCATGCACCCCTGTTTATATAGCTAAACGCATTCAGATTTGGTGAGCATCGTAATGTCGGCAGACACAAACATTTTGAGCAACTTTATCCACATTCAAACACGTTCTCACATACATTGCCGATTACATGCATGATAAAAGGACATGCACATCATAGCAATGACCTGAAGATATTCCATGTCAAAAATTATGAATATGGGCTCAGTACTTTCGTTCAATCAGAGAAAACATACAACATTTCATTTTAGCCAAAAACTGCAGTCTATGTCCCATTGGATTTACATGTGTTTTTCTTTGATCCTATCTGACAAGAAGAGGAACTCGCTAGAACTCGGCAGACGTGCCGATTCATAGTGGCCATAGGATGTACATCATTCTGTGAAAGTCTCACTTTCGGCCTCGTTCCCTGCAGAAACTCGTTCTGGCTGCCGGACTACCTAGGAGACAAACATCCATTCGTTCTCGCTACAATAACCATAGTGGCACAACTCCTGTCATTGGTGTGCGATTAGTAGTATGGAAAGGTATTTCGTCATAGCTTTCTAAATTTATATCAATTTGTTAAAAAGGAAAGTGATGAATTCTGAATAGAGAGTTAAAAATAAACTCTAATGATCAACCGAAGAAGGCAGATCGATTCCAGGTCAAATATTATTCAACAAAATGTGGATCTAGACCAGGGTTTCTTAACCAGTTTCTCATAATTCCCCAAAACCCACCAAGTCTAACCTTCCATTCTCCACTAGGAAAGATTTGATGTTTGTCAAGTATTTTTTGTACTAATGGTCAAACCCAAACATCACATAACTAACCAAGGACGAAATTCAACGACACACTTGTACCTGCTTATTCTCAACAAACTTAGTAATTAATTTATTCAGAAAATAAAGACAAACAAAAAATTCTCGTTTTGACAAACGAGATTTCTAGATTTGTTTTGTCTTAACGAGTGCTTCAATGTTTGGTTCCACTTTTGAAATGGCGCAGCGCGCATCATATTCACGGTTAATGTGGCGGTTTGGCGATTGATCTCAACCATGCTGGAAAACGCCAACTTGCAAAGGCACGTGGAGGGAAATACAATTAGTAGTGCGAACGCGGTGAAAGCAACACGAGAATGCAAACCATATATAGTAGCCCAGAATCGGTTCAGACTTTTCTCTGCAAAAGCAGCCTTTGCTGCGAAGTCATTCATCAAGTCAAGGAACTGTTCTCCATTGTCTTTTGATTTCTCCAAGTAGCTGGCAGCTCGAAAGCTGAAGGGGTCCCAGGTGAACTGGATTGCTGCGTTGTCGCTTTTGAAGTCCGGAAAATAGCACTGAAGCTCGTACAGTAGCCTGTTATGGTGGATAACAGCTTCGCTCTTGAGAAGTGGGCTGACGCAAATGCGCGAAATTCCGCGTTTGGAAACTTTGCCATTCCCCACTGGTGTGGAATTCCTCACCGGTTAAGATCCGCTGATTTAGACGATAAAAAAGACGAGGATGTCGATTCGTGTACTCAGTGTAAGATTGCTTTCATCACCCATCGCGGACCAGACTGAGCATCCTGTTCCCAGTGTGAAGGTATATGCATTTTTCATGTGCATCTTTAAATTAGTTTTAGAGTTTTAGGAAAAACTATGTGCGGTTACTCTATAATATGAACACTTTCTCATGTGAGAAATCTTGGAAAGTCCTTACAGGTGTTTATATTTAGAATTACATTATAAAACTCCCCGATGCATTTCGGTCATCGTCAAGAAAATGAACTCAGCGCGCATTATGTCTAGTACAACGGAATGAGCGTAGATCAGGCGATCGCATTGCATTCTGAGGACCAAAAGAAAGAAAGCTAAGACAGATGTAGTAATGATGTTTCGAGTATGCAGTAGACAGACGTCACACAGTGTCCCTTTATCTCTCCTAAAATAAGTCAGATAGATACTTAATTTTTTGTGACTTTTAGCTTGCATGTGAGATGAAGTTTCAGTAAAAAATTGGGCAAAATTGACTTACTGTTAGGTCAGCTTTAAAGGTCATTTTTAAAAGTAACTTCAAGAAATTTGATGGTTTTCATTTAGAGTAGCACTGATTATTGATATAATGTTTCTGCATACATGCGCAATTCAAGATCGTTAACATACACATTCATCTTATCTCCCAAAATGAGTTCATGTACGTTGTATATGTAATGTGCATACATCTGCAATATACATAGTATAGGCACACATGCACCTCTAGATACTATTCTGGAGATGAGTTGTCGTGATATTTTTGAGCTACACCAAAATAACTACATGTAGGCTTATATTGAACATGTATAATTGTTCATGTAATGTACATGTACATGTGCATCTATAGTGTGCATGTCGATGTGTAACGGGAATGATTTGTCGTGATATTACATGTATTTAGCTACACCAAATATCATGGTGGGGACGATATGCAACCATATAACACCGTATAAATATGCTTGAGTATAAATCTGATGCTTTAGTTGTAATGAACAATTTTTGACGAGTCAAAAAATATACATGACTTCACAAAAAAGAGAAAATGTGAAAATTCAAATTTTCAATTTGAATTTTTGGTATAAAGGTATGCGAATCATGCAAAATAGGCACTAGCATTCGAAAAAGGAGACTCGAAATATGTAGTGACCTTGTTTTTAATAAATTTTATTTATTGGAGCATGGAATACTTGAGGGGAGGCGCTCCTACGACGCTAAGAGTCGCCTGGCCGAAACGCTGGCATTTTCAAGTTTGGGTGTCCGAATTTTATAACTCAAGAAATGATGACAGGACAGAAGAAGGCCGACATGAAATGATTAACTATGAAATAGAAACTTCCAATCACGCATTACTTCATTTAACCCTTTTAAGTTTGAATTTTTAATAAAGACATTGTGTGTCTGGTGAATTTTTTTCAGTTTTGCGACCCGATTTTTGGTAATTGTTTCATTAAGTTTCTTAATGTGTTTACCTTATTTTCTGCCTTAATCTTTATTTCATTCAGTTCCAGTATATGAGAAATAACAATCCGATGTCATTTCAACATTGATTTTGTTGACAATGATGAATAAATAAACAGTTATGGATTCATTTGAGTATGCTAAAGTTTGAAGCAGTCAGTCATGAATAAAGCAGCACTGCAGTCAAAGACACCCTGTCCGAACACTTGCTCCTTTGTATCCTTCATCTTTGTCTGCATGCACTGCACACTTTTTCCTTTTCTTGTCTGTAATAGTAGAGATAAAATGTCTGTCAGTCAATCTCGCCTCACTTGGACCAATGCTTGGACGCCCTATTTTCACTCTGTACCCTTGATGACCACCAATCAAACTTTCGATCAAACTAATCAAAAATCGTTGATGCGTTAATTTCTTTCCCGATACATTTAGATTGTTTTTGTAGCAAATATAAGCATTTGTTGCCGTTCGTTCAATCAAATTGAAAACTATTATCCGCCAGTACTTCACCGTTCTCAATTCCGTCGAGTAGTGGTCAGTCATCTGATCAGCTATGTCGACACCTCCTATTGTAATCAATTACCATCTGAAGTATGCGCTTGTCTCGACCTGAAACTGCAACGAGGGAAGCTGAGTAATGTGTTGCTAACATCCGTACTTCTTTCCTGTCAACCCAGCTCATGGCCAAAATGTTTCCATCTGTTTTAGCCGTCAGAGATCCTTTGACTGTTCTCGCACTCTTGATATCTTGAGGCAAGCCATGTCGGTTGCAACGAGCTGTACTAGTGACATAGATTTTCTTTTCTACATTTCATGATACAGGGCAACACTTATGTTTGCATGTAATTGTCTACAAAAGTCAATGATATTTTCCTTCGTGAGCCCTCTATAATTTTTCGCAAACGTCGTATGGCTGACCAAAAGTTGATGTCGTCATTCCTCGAGTGTGATAAATTGTTTGATGGATATGTCCAGCATTTGAGTCGGGAAGATTGTATTCCTTCGTGCTCCATTGATGATGCTTCTTTATCTTGATGTAGTTCACGAGGGTATGGCGTTCCTTGAATCCTACGATTGTCTCATCTATACTTATGTCTTGAGAGAGTTTCGCATAATATATTCGGAAACTATATGCGGACGTGCGCGTGCGCGCGTGTGTGTGTGAGTTGTGTGAGTGTCAAGCAGATGCACTTACTATAACACACAACATTCATTTATACCGAATTCAATGTTAACATATTCATAAAATAGATGTCACTAAACTGTTTCATACAAAACGACACATGTGTCGCTCAACCGTTAAAAAGGTTAATATGTCAAACAACACAGTTTCTTACTCCTAGTGTCTCGACTAGCCAAAGTGAATAAATTTAGCAATCAATCAATTATGAGCTTACGATTAAATTTTATAGGAAGAATGGGAAAGATAAAATATCTTTTCGTGGTGTGCAACGATTTAGGAAACAGACTGCATGCTGCAATTGAACAGGCTGGTAATGGGAAGTGTCAATGCTTCAGGGTATTCAAGACAATCCCGCGGAGGAATGGACTGACACATGATTGTATCCTGTACACAACTTCAGCGCGGAGATTCTGTAAAACAAACTTCCGGCATCTTCAGAGCTTTGGAAACTACAGTCAAAGTAATTACAAAGCGTCTCTGGAGCAAGCGGAGTTCATAGAATTTACTTATAGAATTTCTGGTGAGAGTTCTCAAAGACTTCCACAATCTCTTGGTATCATTAGAATCAATAGCTTAAACCGAGCTTTTAGGATGACCTAACTTCATTGTACAATTTGCTTCACTTGGTAAATCGTCGCTTGTAAAAATGCTTTCACGGTGATCAATCACCCTAAAAGAGAACATATCATCCACTCTGGCTCAATGGAGCAAATCCTCATGGTCTTCTTCACTGGTTGATCTCCTTGAAAGAATTCAGAAGATTCGTGGCAATCAACGAACGCAATGTGGTCCTTCAATTGAGAGAAATTGAGATGTGACAATTTTCAACAGCACTTTTCTAAGGTAGAAAGCTGCTGAAATATAAAATTGTGACCAGACCTCCCGAGAGGTGGTGTAATACGTGGCAACCTTGCGTTCCTAATTGTCTCAGTTGTCAATTATTGAGTATTTAGAATAAAATTATGATTTTTTTTCGAGCGTGATCGTAGAATTCTTGATAAACAACAGTGAGCGAATGTGTGTGTTTTAGGGCGTGCGCGCACTAAGCGGACAGGTCGCAGCGACCAATAGTCCGGCAGCCAGAGCGAGGCCGAAAATGAAACTTTCACAGAATGATGTACATCCTACTACGAATCCGTGCGTCTGCCGAGTTCTATTGAGTTTCTCTTCTTGTCAGACAGGATCAAAGAAAGACACATGTTAATCCAATGGGACGCATATTGAAGTTTTTGGCTAATGCATTTTTCTATGTTTTCTCTGATTAAATAAAAAGTACTGAGACCAGGGTCATAATTTTTCGCACGGAATGTCTTCAAGTCATTTCCTTTAATGTTCATGCACCCCTGTCTATGAAACTTAACACATTCAGACTTGGCGAGCCTTTTAATGTCGGCAAGCACGAACATTTTGAGCAATTTTATCCATAGGATATTGTGATATTGTGAAGGATATTAATGATCATTAATTATGATTTCTGAAAGACATTCAAGTTTTCTGCAAGCCATCGTCTTCCTGGTTTTGAAAGTATTCGTGGCTGCTTGATAGCTAAATCAGCGGTGGCGGAACGAAAAATAAAGTGGGAAGGCTGTATCCAAGTCAGCTTCATCCAATTTCTAGTCTCTCTCCCTCCCCCTTCTCTCCTTTCTCCATCTCTCTTTCAAATAAATTGTTGCAATAGGATAAATACGTAACCAATACTCAAAATCAGTGCCATAGCGTGCTTCAAAACGTCTCCGGGGCTAAAATAACGGGCTCTGCACTTGTTCACAAACAATAGCAATTCTTCATACCGTAGTTGGTGACGCTGGCGTCCGATAAGTGGATCAACAGGAATTTACTACTCAGTCAATGATGACAGGAAGACAGACAATTGCCGACTTGAAATGACCAGCAGCTATGAAGCAACAAACTTCCAATCACTAATTTATTACTTCATTTAATTAGGTAAACCACACTGTTTGCTAAGCCTATTGTCTTGACTGGTCAAGTGAATAAATTTAGTAATCAATCAATTCTGAGCTCACGATTCAATTTCATGAGAATAAGTAAAAGATAAAAGCTTTTAAAAGCTTTTAGTGGTGTGCAACGATTTGGGAAACGGACCTTATAGTAAAGTACCCGGCTCTAATCTAGAATGCACTTTGATATTCTCAAATAATGATGAAAGAATGAAGAAGTGAAGGTATGCACGTGTTAACTATTAGCTACGCGTTTGTCAGACTCGCCGTGATTAGCCTGCCAGTGTGTGTAACTGTAATTATTGCTTGACGAACGATAAATGACCCTCATCGTGCGATAAATATGATCAAAGAATTTATCGCTGCATGGCTGTCAAAATTTCTTATTGCACTGTGATTGTATTCAATGTTTTCGTTGCATGCAGCTGTCCATTTCAGGACATAGAAATAGAACAATTGATATTTACGATGGTAAAGTATAGTTATTCTGAAGCACTTGACAATTGCTTAGCGCTATGATAACGCTAAGATAGCGTTTACTTCAAGACCTTTTACAAAAGAGCGATTGGCAAGCCAGTGCATTGCTATTTTGAGCTACGGAAATCGAATTGTTATCAATGGTTGACGCTATGATGACGCTACGATAGCGTTCACTTCAATAACTCTACAATGGAGCAATTTGATAAGTCAGTACATTGATATTTGGTTATTATTTTTCCCTGTGATAATGTAAAGCAAAACGCGGAAATTCTATTAGAAATCATTTATTCTGAATGTCATATCAAGTCAGACAATACAATCAAAGAAAAGTTCTTATCAGTAAGTGATAAGTGAAATGTGGACATTATGGTCACTTTCTTGTTTGACGGCGAATAGTCAAGAAGTCGACTTATGTTCCGCTGCTGCTCTATCGCGGTCCTTTTGTAAATTCGCACCGCATCACTTCGACGTCCAGTGCGTTCTTTGATGAGTTGCTCATCCATGTCCGACTGGAACAATGCGGTAGCATAGGATACCTTCCCGGAGTGACTCGTGGAATTCCCTTTCAAATCGGCAGCTGCAGCAGCATTGGGCCGTAACTGGGAGATGGAATTAACACCAATCGGCACTTTGGCGTATCGGATTTTTCCAGCGATTGGCTGCAACGGTCTGCGATAGAACGCGCCCTCCTGAATGCCGCACCGCTTCAGAGCTTCGAAGTAAGTCTGAATCAGCTTGTACGTTGATTTAGGGAAATTAGAGTCGTACTGCTTCAGATCCTTAACAGCTACATGACGGTGCTGCAGTCCACCTCGATTATTTTTACTTTGCTTGCCCAGGAACCGAACGAAACGACCAGCGGCATCTTCACCAAAAAAAATTGGTCCGTTGTCAGGCTTCGGTGCTCGTCACGAGAACGAAGACGAAACACTTTGCTGGTGTAAAAGTAGACGGCAGACAGCAACCCTCGACTGGTTTTCGTAAAAAATACATTTGAGCGCCATAGTTTTTCTTCCTCATCAGTAGCAACAGGGTCAGCTCGCTTCTTGCAGATTCCGACGCCTTTGCTTGTCAGCTCTTGCATCCTCGAGTCGATGCAGCGTCGCAGATAGTGGAACTCTTTGTTACTTTGATTGAAAAAGTTGAGGTCAGGGCGGTTGCAGTCGTCTCTCAGGTAGCGCATGACGCCACACATGATGCCATAAATAGATGATGGTGGGTACTCCTTGCCGTCTTTGCGGCGAATCTCATAAACAAAATGAGACAATACTTGAATAAGGAGATCTGTGCTCACATTTGGCAAGCTCGAGAGATCTGGATATTGGCACTCATCAAAAGTCATATTTCTTGCAGCTACCCATTCCTCGTACACCCTAAGGGCAAAAACGTTTGCTCTTCGGGTATTCTCGGGAACCGACCTCTACGCACTAGCCTCAATTTCTTGTGTACTAACAAAGCTAAACCGCTCCATTTCCAATAGATTGTCCTAAAATAGATGCCACTAATCATTTCATAGTGGCCATGAGATGCGTTTATCAAATTAATGTCAAAAACAAGCTCAGTCTTCAATAACTACACTTTCAGCTCTTATTTATGTATTGATTATTTATCAGATGAAAAGTCATTGTCCATAATACGCTGAGTAAACAACAAATTGCCTGATTCGAGCTAAAACAGTCCACACAAATCATAAATGAAAATTGCTTTATCTGCCGTTTATTGTCAAAAAATTCTACTGCAACGCTCATTCTAATTTACGTAGCGTCGTTTCATGAAAGATTGCACTATAAAGACGCTAACTTAGCGTTCTGACGGTGAGATTTACAATGGTTAGCCCAAGTATCATCGCAAAAGTTATTCTAGTCTATTATTTAATGTCTGCATTAAGCATAGAGCTAATCTGAAACACGTGCGAGATATTTTGATAAACAACGCTTTGACAACGCTAAGATAGCGTTATCTTTTAGAACTCTATAATGGAGCAATTGGTAAACCATTACATTTCTATTCTAAGCCATAGAAATCGAATAATTGTTATCAATGGTTGACGCTATGATGATGCTAACTTAGCGTTCTATCGGTAGCTCTGTTTCAGATTGATTAACAGTTTTGACAAGATGAATAGATTGAAGCGTTCGCTCTACTTAATTTTCTAAATGGTTGATTGAAGTGTAAAAGTATGACAGCGTGCTGAAACCGTGCAAATCGTCTCCGCCGCGCTGTCAAGCAATAAGGTAGTTATCGCACTATAGGCTTCGTCTCGACCTTCGGTCTCGACGAATCCTAGAGTGCGATAACTATGACCTGTAACTCGTAAAGAATACCCTGTCTTCGCCGGGTTGAATCACAGAGGTGGATGGCTTCTTTGTGGGTTGCATGCAGTGGCCGCGACGAGCTAAAAGGCGTCGCCGAGTTGTTCTGGCGCGCGCGAACAGCACATTGATAGATTGGCTGATTTGTCGATGACATCAACGAGCCATTGTTGATCATGTGTAGTGTAGCTCGTGTTAGATTTTGGCCAATCGGTGCAATCTTGGCGACACTCCGACGACCGCCCCTGAGAGAGGAAGAATGAGAGAGAAAACCATCTACAATTACACATACATCCGTTGGAAAGATGAAATAAAGACTTAATGATAGGCCTAAGAGGTAGCGTCTGGTCACTAGCGCATATTGTATATGATTAAAATATGTTAGGGCATTTATCTAAACAATACATGTCATTACATGAAGTATGATTTTGATGGAGGAAATTAACTTTTGACTGTAGGAAGTAAAGCAATGTTTTATGTATTCGAGCTATTATTCATGTTAAGTTAGTGAGGCTGATATTTTTACGTACAACATTCATATTAACCAATTAGAATAGCATTGATTCAGAATTAATTGATAAACCCAATACTAAGAATAAATAAACCGATTATTTGGAATGATAATTCAAATGAATTAAAGGTTTATGAAATTTTCAATGAACCATTATCATTGTTATCATTTTTATGTATAAGGGTTGGTCATAGCGAGCGAGGGAATATTAAATTCCCTGCGAAATTCCAGCCAGCCAGCCTGCGATATTTCACAAAGAGGCTATTCTAAATGGGATATTCTAAACATAATCTCGATCGCTACTTTCGTAAAATTCTTTTCTTCACCTCAACCTCCATTTTGGACAGTTTTAACTTTTCTCGGCATTGAATAACTAGAGGGGCTAATTAAGCATTAGCCCCATCATTTTAAAAGTAGGGGACTTAAGCCCCTAAAGCCCCACCTTCCACCACTGCTGAGCTAAATCCATATTAATTTTATAGCACACAGTTTACTGTTGTCTCAGAACAAGCGAAATATTTATAAATTATAATTTCTACAATTCTTCCATAAGTTGCAGATTGAAAAATGGACGTCGATACAAAAATGTAACCATGCAAAGTACATTCATTCCTTTGATATTCTGTCACACGCAACCGAGTGTAAAGACAGAAGTGCAAGCTGAATAAACCAGTTTGCCATATACCTTTCCACGTTTCTCTTGCCACCAACTGGAAAATCGGTGTCATGCTTCAGAAAGTGTTCTCAAATCATCCTGCGTCATCGAATACGCGTCACATTGCAAACTCGATAATCGGTCAGCCAATGGTCTGCACACTCTCAGTTGTTCGGCTTGGTCAAGATAATTCCTTCCATCCCTATAGGAATCAATGATGTGCAACCTATCTGGTCACAAAGGAAATTGTCCTGCGACGTAATTTGACTCTTTTTAACTGCCGATATTTTCTAATCGCATCATCAGGACATGTGAACAAGAGATACAAGCTGACTTCTTTACATAGACACACGAGCTTCGAACACAAATCACCGCAGCGGACAATAACAGCGAACAATAGAAGGTGAAGAATAAAACACTTTTTTTATATGAATGGTACGTACAAGACCTCAACAAAGGATCAATGGTGAATTGAAACTATACAATATATACAAGGAAAAGAAACATAAATCAATATGTGCATCATGAAAAAAATATATAAATAATAGAGCAAAGAAAACGAAAAGAACAGAAAGAAAAAGTAAAATACAGTATACACACATGTACAAAAAAAGTAATAAGTAAATAAGCAAGTAATTGCAAAAAAGATGCATTTATGAATTTTTAAAAAAATAGTGATTAATAGATTATGATCTGAGATCATTATGTGCAGGAGGGATTTGAATCATTCATCATTGAATTTCCATCATTTCAGTCATGTCAGTGTGCTTATTGTGATGCACCGGAGCTTATTGACGTTGACAATGCATGGGATGTCATGATTTCGTCTTCGTAAACTTTACCAAATGAAAGACTAACTCAGCACTTGATATTATCTCCTGCTATTCATACCAAACACACAGAGTGAGCATGTATCTTAGCATAAAACCGCGTGGATCGCGCACTCAAAAAGTGTGTGCGTGCATGGGATGATGGTGCGCTAAACCGATCTGAAGATTCTTACTTTTGCTATTGTTCGATTTCAAAGAATGACTCATTTTATCTGATAATGTGATTATGTAGTTATCGAATGTGGCTGTCAACGCTCCCCTCCGACAAGACTTACAATACGGTGTTACTTTGGTGAATTCATGAACACTTTTAAAATAAAATGTTTCATTGTTTATTGTTTTTTAATGATCCTCTTATTAGTAATATCCGTATTATTTTATTCATCAGATTCCATATTGCACATGCATCATGAAATATTATGATATCATTGATTGTTTCTATGTCATTTTGTTATTGTTGTAGAATAGAGCTCGTTCTTAGCTGAATGTTTAAAATTGAATGGAACAGGTTTTAAATTGAATTGGACATGCTTTAAACTGAATAGAACATTTTTAAATTGAATGGAGAAGGTTTTAAATAGAACGGAACAACTTTTAATTAGAATGGAAAAAGGTGTAGTTGTACTGTCACGTACGTCTCGATATGGCGTGTAGCCAGGACACGACACGATTTTGCGACACCCACAAGTAGAGGCCATTCATGGCTGGGTATATAAACGCCTGTTCTATTCCGCTTTTGCTTCTAATTACACATGTATCGAATGATGAGCCACTTATATTAAATCAATATTGTTAGAGCCTAGACTTCATTCCACGCTTGTGGCTGTCATCGATAATCTTGTATATACTTGCATATATAATCTTGTAATTACTCTGGCCTACATCAAATTGAACGCCGAAACAAGATACAAAAGACATATCAGAGTTGACTCTTACTGATGCTCTTGCTTTAGGAATTTCCGGAGTATCAATGAGAATGTAATAATCCTCACTATTTGATTCAGAATCACAAACGGCGATGATGCCCGATGGTTTGCACTGGTAGGCGCTAAACTTATCATATATCCTTTGGAAATTAATCAGACATGAATTCAATATTAGGGCTTCTTCTGATTTACGAAATTATTAATTATAGGCTTGTATTAATTAAGCCGCATTCATTGTCTCCTCCGGAAATGAAATCCTGGCTACGCGACTGCATCCGGTCGATGCCTCTCTTTCCAGCCAGACAACCCAATGTCTTACAAATGATCAGTGGTCAAACCTCTAACCAAGCGAGCAAAAACAATTCCTAGCAACCCCGACCAAGATAATGAAAGTGAGCTCTGTAGGGTGAACTATGAACTCAGATCCAATAGCTACCCTTACAGCTTCATCAGTAGCAACGTATATAGTGAGTATATAGCGTGTAACTACTTGATCCAGTAACAAGCTACATACCTCACGTCAGAAAACGTCAGAAGCAGTTGCTCGAGTTCTCCAACGTCAAAGTGGGATTCAAACCTCAACAGAAGATCGCCTCAGTTCGATGAGAGTGAGAAAAGTGGAGTCGTTTACCAAATTCCCGGCCTTGATTGCAACTAAAGTTACATCGGCCAATGTGGTAACAGTCTCAACACAAGAGTGAGGCAACATCAGACTGATGTTCGACTCAATTATCTTCAAAAGTTCGCCTTAGCAGAGCACTCTCTTGACTTCGGACATAGAGTCGACTGAAGGAATGCCAACATTTGTGCTTCTGAACGGAACTATTAGAAGAGAATGTTTCTTGAAGCTTGGCATTCCTCGCATGAACTGAATCGCTGCGAGCTCCAAATCCCTCTTGTATATAATGATTTTAGATAGCAATTTATCAATCGTTATTATTTTAATTTTTCTAATTTATAAATGCATCTTCTTTTGCAATTACTTGCTTATTCATTATTATTATTATTGCACATGTGTGTATACTGTATTTTGCATTTTCTTTCTGTTCTTTTCGTTTTCTTTGCTCTATTATTTACAGTAAGCTTATATATTTTTGTCATAATGCATATATTGATCTATGTTTCTTTTCCATGTATATATTGTATAGTTTCAGTTCACCATTGATCCTTTGTTGAGGTCTTGTACGTGTATCTATGTAAAGAAGTCAGATTCTATCTCTGGTTAACATGCCCTGATGATGCGACTAGAGAGCAGGGTTGCCGTGGGCATTGATATTTGAATCCCGACCCCACCCCATACCCACAGAAAAACCTATGGGTGTCCCTACAGAATCCCCATACCTCCACAGGATAAGCCCCTAATTTATATGTTGCTCTTGTTCGTATAGAATGATTGATGTCCAATATCTCCATCTCAGCGGTACTTCTGCAAAGCATTCAACGATCCGAAGGCCGTATTTGACTCCAGAGATGCGGAATGGGAGTCCTTCAAGAAAGTCACCGACTGCGTGTTGTAACTTTTATGACTTTTCTTTGATATCTTCGGTATAGGCCTATTGATCTTTAAAATTCTAGTAGCCCATTTTCTATCATTATTAAGCCTTGATTCTGACTTGCCACCTAAAAGTTATTGTACCGAAAATTTAACTAAATACTCGTTTAAGTAAGGAATGGAGCCCGCTTTGCACACGTAATTGTCTTGCAAATCTACATTCGCCTGAATCGTTTGGCTGCATTAGCAGATAGGTGTTCTTTATCGATCTCCACTGATTCGCAAGTTTTTTGTCGTCTGCTGCCAGCTTACACATATAGTTTACAAAGGTTCTGCTCATTCCACTCTTAATTATTTAATGATTCATGAGACATGACACCCTTTTCCATAAAACTACCATAACGCAGATTACCGTAAACGTAATTCTATCTCGAAATGTCTCTTTTTAATAGTATGAAGACATTTTCTCTATTTCTTTGCTTTTATAACAAATCGGTTATTGACCAGCTTGTGTTTTTCAAACTTCATCTTTTACTCACTTTGGATTTTTGGTTCACTTCATCTAGTTGCTGACCATGTCAATCCTACTTCATTTTGCTATAGGATCATTTCAAGGGTACAATTTTTGTATTACTGTTTCCCTTATAGGAAACACATTTGTATAGAAATTCAACAACTACATGTACACTGTAAATCGCTCAATACCGATCACATACGAAGGATGCATACCAAAATATTTTTTTGGTACATTTCTATATTCTCTTGATATATATTTGTATGCTTTTCGTATGCTTTTTCAAATGTGGTATGCTTTACATACTAAAGCCATACTAGCACAATCTCAAAGGAAAGCATCAATAATTTCTAATATATGTTGATTTTAGGCCTTTTGTCAATAAAGATCACACTAATGTTACTGCTGTTCTGCAGGTAGTGAGATAATGACATTCAAGAGTCATTCTTTCAATACTGAATTCGATTTTAATACATGTAAGTCTAAGGCATTTCGTGAATAATCAACAAGATTTCAACCATCAACAATTATGCATTATGTAATTTTGAAATCAAGCATATTATCAATCCGGAATGAAAACACATTATAATTCATGAACGCAAAAATAGTTATGCTTGAGATATATAAGTCAACATGGTTGCTCGATAGTCATCGTATTATCTAAATGATGTTTATCAACTTAGTTCATGGAAATGAGCTAATTATGAGTCTTGTGAATGCCATAAGACTAGTAGCAACGATAACATGCGGCGTTACTTTCACAAAAGATCCAATCTAGTTAAATACCACACTTTCTCAAAGAAATATTCACGACTGGTATTACTGGAAAAATGTTATTTGACAGTAGTATGTAATATAACCTATTTTTTGTCATGTGACTTAAAGCTCTTGATAATAAACACATACGAATGAGGATGAATTTGCATCGGGTCTGGTATATAAAATATACCAACAACTCATAGTTCATTGTAAAACAGCCAATCACAGATAGAATAGTTCGTATCGCTACATACCAATCACATACGAAAGTAAGTGAGATTTCGTATGAAAAGCATACCAGATCTCTGTAAGCATACGAGGATCTCGTATCAGATGTTAGTTTCAAATTGTATGTGATTTTGGTACATGTTTGTAAGTAATTTTTGTATACAGCGGCTTACAGTGTAGACTAAAGGAAATATGACATTATTAAAATGTTGAGATGGAATATTATCAATACGAGTATGTACTTAGTTCTGCACAACACTTGAGCATTGCACAATACGCTACTTTCATCTTCACTATTTCGAAATTTCGACGTTTCTTATATTCGCCATTCACCGTTCGCGGTTTTGAGATTCGCTGTTATACCACTGAGCAACCAGTCTACATCAAGTAACATCAAACCTAAGTCTACATTACATCTTGTAAACATTTCATGCGAAGCATTCTCATGAAATATGCACACATTAATTTCAAAAGAACTGTGCTTAAATTCCTCGGTGTAGATAAAATCGTGATTAAGTACAACATGTTTCACAAAAGCAAGCATGAATATTTATCAATATGTCTATTGAAATTTTAACTGCTAGTTTAAGTCCTGAAGGACTTTAATGTCCCCACAATATTTTCAGTCAGCTGCTTTTGGAGAAGACTCGATTTTTACTGCAAATAATTTAAGTGCATGTATTTGGCTGTTTTGGTAGATTATATACGAGTTTCGCGTGTTCCATTTGTGAGAATGTAATCCTGGCCTGTCTTTTAAGTTGGTATTTGGGGTTCCTGATGTGAGAAAGTTTCATTCGTTTGGTTTCTTGTAGTGGTGCTATCTTCAAATAGTAGGAAGTCCATCAGCATACAAAGACAGGGTTGAACATAAATAAAAAATATTCATACGTTGCTCCACTGACAGTATTACAAAATGGTCACTCTGTCAAAAACTCTTATGTAGGCATTCACTATATGTTTGCAGTCAACCAATGTGTGTTATAGCCATCGTTTATTGCTGAGTGGATCATACCATGTTCATATGTGCAAATATTCCCGCTTAATATTTGTTAATTGAATTAATTTAGCAATCATTGATAATTCTATCTCCATCAATGTTTGAATACACCCTGTGCCATGTATATGCTTCAAGTTGTGGAGCCAGGGTAAACCAGATGTTCGGTTGTGAAAAAAACGCAAGTTATGCCAAACTACAATGCATGGAGAACATGACCATGCCTACCGGTGGTAAGCGAAATGCATTGAAATTTGGCATCACTTGAAGCGCTTCATCTCCATCAATGTCGATAAATAAATATCAAAAATATCAAAATATCAAAGCGAGTTTGGCCTTTATGCACCTCAAGTCTAAAATTGTTAGAATCAGTAGAAATCGACTATATACACGTGGTGAAGGAAAAAGCTTTGAATCAATCTA
Source organism: Prostheceraeus crozeri (assembly GCA_907163375.1). Lineage (NCBI taxonomy): Eukaryota > Metazoa > Platyhelminthes > Polycladida > Euryleptidae > Prostheceraeus > Prostheceraeus crozeri. The sequence continues at coordinate 16,129 of CAJQUW010001695.1, read as the reverse complement.
ATCTACTATTATAAATAAAGAATTCGATGAAAATCATCCTGACATTCTCGACCACTCATGTCACCGAATTATTGCACAAGAATTTGGAGGATGTTGACCCATTTGTGTATGGTGATGAAATGCAGCACAATGAAACCTTTAGTGAGGTATACTTAAGTGTGCAGTTAAGGATGCCTATCAGATGAAAGTGAAAGTTGTGAAATGTCGTGAACAAGTGAAAAATCTGAGCTTTCATTATAACTATGACTACAATGCGAGTAGATGACTTAAAGTTGAATGATTAGGTGTGAGAAATCTTTATCATCCTGTTCATGTATCCGGCGAAAATCATTTAAGATTTTCATGTGTCTTGCTTTGTGGGCTGGACCCAACAGGTCTTCTATATCGCAATTAGTTTAAAATCTAGGTTTATAATGATTAATCGCATTTATCACGCAATTATTGTATCACAAACAATTTTATCTGAGCTACTTATACTATTAGAGCTAATATTTGTAAGTGTCCATTCAGCTCTGCAGCAAAAGGAGACTAGCAAAATTCTTCCACTTCAGACGTCCTTGACACACCTGGAACTATCATTGTAAGTTTTTCAAAAATATTGAACGTGTGTTGCTAATGTGAAAATGATCAGCATTGATATTTCATACATTCTATGTGGTGAGATGGGTAGCCTGCGTGATACTTTGTAATTCAGCATCGAAGTTGATTGTCAGATATGACATCAGTTCTGATCGCTTCTAGTGAATGTCAAAAATCTTCAGAATCCCCACAGAATCCCCATCCCCACGGCAACCCTGCTACAGAGTCGTGAAATATCAGCAGTTAAAAAAGTCAATTTAAGTCGCAGAACAATTTCTTTTATACCTGACACCGACGTACTACAAACATGTTTGCAAACTTATCTAACTGAATTATTGGACAAAATTGGCTATTTGAGGGAAATATATTTATTTTATTGTATCTGGCATGCGCCATCTTCCCCCTTAATACATGTTGTGATGCCTGTATTGATTGTTTCACGTAGTGTTGGGTGTTATTGCACCTTGTGCCAACAATTTTGCAATTGTGACGCGTATTCGATCACATACAATGGAAGCCGCTCAGTGTCAAACACATGCGAAAGATGGATGCCAAAATATATTTTTGATGTTGCATTTTTAACAAACACTCACAGAAGGAGCTGTTCGTGTCGTTGCATATCAAACACATATGAATATATACGAAAGCAAGTCAATATTCGTGTACACTGTAAATCGATGAATACGAAAATTACATACAAACATATACCAAAATCACATACAATTTGAAACTAACATCTGATACGAGATTCTGGTGTGTTTGCAGAGATCTGGTATGTTATTCATACGAAATTTCACTTACTTTCGTATGTGATTGGTATGTAGCGATACGAACTATTCTATCTGTGATTGGCTGTTTTACAATGAAATACGAGTTGTTGGTATGTTTTATATACGAGACCTGATGAAAATTCGTCCTCATTTGTATGTGTTTCGTATGAAGCGCTTTAAGTCACATGGCTAAAAATAAGTTATATTACATACTGGTGTCAAATAACTTTTTTCCAGTAATACCAGTCGTGAACACGTTTTGTTTGATAGAGTGATATTTAACTAGATTAGATTAGATTAGATCACGATTTATTATTAGAAATGCAGCATTTATACATAGAGTTTCTAGGCTACAGAACAAAGATAAGGATAAAATACGATAAAAATTACAGACTGTCAGTCATAAAAAATGCTTTACATGCTTTTTTGAAATTTCGCATGGAGTCGGTAGATGAAATTTCCCTGGCGAGTCGGTTCCATGCTATTGCGGAACATGAGGAAAATCGCCTCCTTGCAACTGACTTCAGTCTTGATCTTGGAACAATCAAAGAGTTCTTTGTTACAGAGCGAAGGTGCGAGCGACTTGGCAGTTCACTCGTTCTGGTGATCAATTCACACAGGTAAGGTGGAGCTGAGCCATTGATGCACTTAAAGGCAAGAGTCACAAGACAAAGGTCAATTCGCAATTTCACTGGTCACCACTGGAGTTTTCGTATGGCGGAACTAATGTGGGCTGATTAGATTTATTGTGAAGTTAAATCCACATGTCTTATGGTATTGGCAAAACTCATCATTGGCTCACTTCCATGAACTAAGTTGATAAACATCATTTAGATAATACGATGACTATCGAGCAACCATGTTGACTTATATATCTCAAACATAACTATTTTTGCGTTCATGAATTATAATGTGTTTTCATTCCGGATTGATAATATGCTTAGTTCCAAAATTACATAATGCATAATTGTTGATGGTCAAATACTTATTGATTATTCACGAAATGCCTTAGACTTACATGTATTAAAATCGAATTCAGTATTGAAAGAATGACTCTTGAATGTCATTATCTCACTACCTGCAGAACAGTAGTAACATTATTGTGATCTTTATTGACAAAAGGCCTAAAATCAACATATATTAGAAATTATTGATGCTTTCCTTTGAGATTGTGCTAGTATGGCTTTAGTATGTAAAGCATACGACATTTGAGAAAGCATACGAAAAGCATACAAATATATATCAAGAGAATACAGAAATGTTCCAAAAAAATATTTTGGTATGCATCCTTCGTATGTGATTGGTATTGAGCGATTTACAGTGTATGCAAAACATACCAAATCTCTGGAAATATACGAAAATCTCGTATTAATTGCTAGTTTCAAATTGTATGTGAATTAGATACAAATTTGTATGAAATTTTCGTATCCAGCAATTTACAATGTAGGATGATCTGCGTGACAACGATTTCATACTTAGCGACAACAGAAACGGGATAGGGCAACACATCAAGTCAGGCAATGATTCGTTCGACGAAAAAATGAAATAGAATTCAGAATGAACTCAAATAAGTCCCTCTGTCTGGACGCAATATTGTTTGATTAAAATTGTGCCATGAAAATGCATTTAAAAATTATCACAAATTCTCAAATTGTGTTCCAGTTACGCAAATGCAAATACCTCGTAACTCTCAAGTTCTCTACAATGAGACGAAGGCACGAGTTGATGTCTTTCAACGAAACGATTGTAGATAAGAGGTTCAGATGTAGAATAGATAGTAAGGCCATTCACATTGTTTATGGAAGCAAAGAGGGTGAAGTCATTCGAATTGCACTGATACCCAGATTCATTTATGATTTGTGATGCTTGATCACAACCGCGAACCTGTTTGTAATACTTAACTTTGCCCATGAAAGTCTCTGCCAATGTTCTTTTTAAAGTGCTTCCTTTCTCTGCGAACGTTACATCCATGGTTGTCCTCTCACCAGACTTGGAAGTATAATTGATGATAAAATAGAAAGTACCGGGACGTCGACAAATCTTTGAAAACTCCTCTTCTAGATAATTGATCACTAACCATTGGCCTACAGAATATTTTGAGCTAAGCAGTTCAATAACGTCATCTGCCACAAATGCAGAAGGTTTGGGCTTATGTATAAGTTTTGCGACATCATCGGAGACATTCTTTCTCCAACCTTCTTTCAAGAAAGTCATAGTAGAATCATTCAGCGTTTTCAAATGCCTTTCTGACGTTTGTTTAAACTGGACCAGACGTCTCGCTTCACTGACATTGCCTTTCAATGAGCTGTACCAGAACTGAAAATATAATGAAGAAATCACCAGTAAATCTTGCCATTTTTGTTATCAGAAAATACGCAATTATTCAGTTAATTTCATGAAAATTCGGTGAAATTCGTTTACTGCGGTGCAATAAATTTCGGGAACAGGGGGAGGGGCTATGGAGAGCTAAGTCCCCCTAAAATTCTCACTTCCTTGAAGCAACTCCAAAGCCTCCAGCCAGACACAATCCTCAAGGAATATCGCCTAATTCATCGATTGTCTGTATCTATATGAGAAGAAGTAGTTATTTTATATCTATGGCTAAGCTATCAAATGAATGACGGATTTACTGTGTGATGGCTATCTTATGTATTTCATATTGTACCTTTTTCGACGAACTGCTGCTTTTTTGCTTTGTGATTAAATCATGTTTTTTTCTTGTTAACTTCTTGTATTGCTTTGTAACTATATTTGTCTTTGTGTATGACTGAGCCCCACAATTTTCAATTGGGGTGTTTGAAATAAACGTCTTATTAGTATTATTATCAAACAATTCAAAGCAAGTATTTGCTAAACAGTTCAGAATGAGATCCCTATAATTGCCATCCACCTGTCTGTGTCTGCTGTCACGGTATACAGCGAGTTCAGAGATGCAGTGCCCCATCCACTGATAAATGACCTTCTCAGTTCTTCTCAGTTTGCTGGAGATGCGATGAGCGAGAACTTTTCACACAGGGTTTCGAGAATTTATTTAGTGGGCGCACAATCTCAATGCATCAGTTGAAAAACAAAAATGTAAATCATCGCTTCCGCTTATCTAATTCATGAATATCCTCAGAATGGTCAAATTGTCACGATTCAATCAAATTTTCTTAGGCCTCAGCCACACTGAAAGCTCAGCAAACACGAGCGTCCCGAGCGTATCGAGCAAACGTATGTCCGTAAGCTATTAATCGCTCTGGTTTGCTTTGCTCGCAGTGTGGCAGTCCACAACTGCTGTCATGATGACTTTATATTTGCTGTAAACGCTTTGCTCGGAAACGCTTGGAAAAGCTCGCAGTGTGGCTGAAGCCTTAGAGATCCACTCCACGTGTCAGACCTTTTGCCGACACCAGATTGTGATCAACTTCTGCCAGTGATGATTTCAGCAGTCTTCGATGCCTATGTTTGTCACATGCAAAACGCGGAGAGCCTGAGAATTCTCTTTTGAAATTATATTTCCGGGTATGGATTTCAGCGACGGATAAGTACAAGTCATTTTTGCATTCGAATGCGTAAGTAAATCTCTTGCTCAAATCGTTGATAAAGTAAAAGGTAAGTACATGATAGCATACAAACCAGCCATGAAGCCGGCCGGGCACCCGGGTTTCTGGGTCAATGACACCATTCGGTGACTGACCCGGTTTTTTCGTTTTATTGCTTTTGTAGGTACATGTAAATTATACAGTCAAAGTAAACTATTCGTCATACTAATTTTATTGTAAATCACTAGGTGGTTGGAAATGCAATTAATAATTGTTCAATGGCGAAAGGCAAGCAAGGATTCATTGCGTATAAGTTGCTTGTCGTAGGGGAGTACAGAACTATTACTGGTCGGCACAGTAGTCCGGGAGCCAGACCGAGTTTCTGCAGGGAACGAGGCCGAAAATGAGACTTTCACAGAATGATATACACCCTATGCCTACTACGAATCGGTGCGTCTGCCGAGTTTTAGTGAGTTCCTCTTCTTGTCAGACAGGATCAAAGAAAGACACATGCTAATCCAATGGGACGCATGTTGAAGTTTTTGGCTAAAATGAAATTTTTTAATGTTTTCTGTGATTAAACAAAAAGTACTAATCCCAGAGTCATAATTTTTGGCATGAAATGTCTTCAGGTCATTTCCTATGATGTTCATGCACCTCTGTCTATAAAGCTAGACACATCTAGATTTGGCGAGCCTCTTAATGTCGGCAAACACAAACATTTCGAGCAACTTTATCCACATTCAATCACATTCTCACATACATTGTCGATCAGATGGATGATAAGAGCACATGCACATCATAGGAAATGACCTGAAGATGTTCCATGTCAAAAATTATGACTCAGGGCTTGGTACTTTTCGTTCAATCGGAGAAAACATAGAAAAATTGATTTAACCAATACAATGCAATCTGCGTCCCATTGAACTAACATGTGTTTTTCTTTGATCGTGTCTGACAAGAAGAGTAACTCGCTAGAACTCGGCAGACGTCAGATTCGTAGTAGGCATAGGGTGTACATGATTATGTGAAAGTCTCACTTTCGACCTCGTTCCCTGCAGAAACTCGCTATGGCTGCTGGACTACAGCTACGAAAGAGGTGCCATAAAGCAGTGATGCAAATGTACTGGCAACTTTTCATGAAATTGGTAATTCTTGAGAGTTAATAGTTTTCCAACTTTTGGTAATTTGAGGCAGAAATATTGTAGATGTAGCTCTTTCTTTCACTAGACTACAGGAATATGCGCATTTTGTTCGTGGTCAACGATTCGCGCTATCAGTATTTAAAATCTACTCCCTGTACCAAGCTGTATTTCCGTAAATCTTGGAAATTTGAATTTTGGATTTTAGATTTCAATGACTTCAGTCCGATCTCATTTCATTCGATGCAAAAGGCTGACTGAGTCATATAATAAGTATGGTCAGCAAATGCTTTTAAAAGTGTGGTGCAAAGGCCATTTTTGATATTTACAAAATCACGTCATTGGTCGGTTTGCCTGCAAACAGTAGAGAGAAATCATTTTAAAAAATTCGCTCGTAATAGACGTGGTGATTTTGCTACATTCCTAACAACATGTCTGATCGAGAAACGAAACACACATAATATAGGCCTCGTATAAGATGAAAAGAGCACAAATGTAGATATAACGATATCTTTACTAATCGTAAGAGGCAATCATCGAAGAATGTCACTGCATTAAATGATACCGATATCTTTCTATTTCTAATACATGTAGCCTAATAGTAGAATGAACAATATAGGCAGAAGTTTTTAACTTTTAAGGCAAGGGGCTATATGAAGCAATTTATCTACGAATTGTTGTAGGCTACCAATTTAACAGCAGGTATTGGTTTAATGCATTGCATTTTTTCATGTATTATTTGTTTTATTTCACTCAAATGATATATACAAAGTTCTGTCGAACACAATATGCATTACATCCAGTTTAATGGATTAAATTCACAAGGAAGCCGAAGATAATCGAAGCATAGTTTAAAAGCAAACTATCAGATAGACATTTACGGTAGGTCTATATCAAAATTGATGATGGCACAGTTTTGTCATAGTATAGACCAATCGTGTGGTTGAAGTAGGTTACATATTTGCATCTACATACATGTAAGCTTACTGTACATGCAGATGACTTGCTATGGTCACATACTTAGGCAGAATCTTTCCAAGAAAACCGCTAATGATCATTCATGATCAATTTTTTTACACTTGGGTTCTCACTCTTAGGGGTACCCAAACTCTCTGGTCCGCACCCCAAGAATACCCAAAACCCAAGAGCCAACCCTTCATCACGAAAATACAGCTGGATTGAGCTGTCTTCCTCCAACCTTCGACTGTGATATTCAACAGCCATCTAATGACAAACAAAAGCTTAAATGAAATTGCCTAAGTGGAAGGATTGGAGGAAAGATAAATCACTGCTTCCTAGCAATTGAAATAATCAGAATTTATCTTGTCAAAGTACAGGCACAGGCCAATTCCAAAAGCTAAAATATAATTGAAAAGTACACTATTTAGTTAATAGTGGTGTAATTATATGTGGATTGATGACAAGCATGATGCTACCAAACGAATGTCTTACTTTGAAGAGTCAGTTTGACTTTTGCATCTATTTGTCCTCTAGCTTAAGACAACGATGAAGCACACTCAAGATTACGGGAAGCCATGATGATAGAGAAACTTAAGCCGAAATCCATGACAAAATTCACCTTGAACAAAAAATATTAAAACAACTATCAGAGTCTCATCCAAGCCGAATGCAGTTTCCGCCAATGCAAGGAGCATGCCTCTGTTCACCACATAAACGTTCGTTTTTTCAACACCTACAATTTTAGCCCGCCCCTACCGATAAATCGCTCCCACGTGCCTGCGTGTAGCCTCAACATGAGCAATATTGACTACTCGAGCATCCTTTCCATATAGCTGTTTGAAGAATGATCACACGACCTATGACAATAAATTCAATAAAACGTTTTCATGTGATCATAGTAAGGATGTGAAGGATTTGAAGCGATCAATCAAATTCGAATTGAAGTGGCGGCAGCTTGGTCTTGAAACGCTTCTGTGTCCAATAGGACAATATGATAGCAACGGGAACAGCGAGTGACTAGGAGACCAACACTCTCTGAATTTCCCTTCATACAAATGCATCTTTTCGACACCGACGTCAGTCATATTGAGATGAGAGAGCGGCCAGTCCCGTCGGCATATGCAGAGTGTCTCATAGTCATTGTAAGGTTTGATAATTGCAAATATTTGTTTCCTGTGCGGCTGATTAATCTGAAATTTTGAGTTATAAATTAGACTTCATTGGCTTATTTTGACACAAGGCATTTGCTTCTACGACGTCGAATTATTATTACAATAGAATCATCGGCAGGAGAAACACTTTTAGGGACACGACTGTGTAACATCTTTAAGGACTGAGGATGATGGCAGACTCAGCTGACACTTCGAAATCACGCAAGGAACACGCTCCATTTCATCTCGCATAAAGAACAAAGTAAAAGCATTTATTGAAAGCCATTTTCCAGATAACCTACAATCAGTCTTTTTCTCAACTTCTGCCATCCAAGATCTCAAGACGCAACTTGACCTCCATGATATTTGAGAAATTAAAAGTTCCTGATGGAGGTAGACAGTTGCTCACAATGATCAGTTTGAAAGATGCGACCTATCATGCCGCTGTGAGCAAATTGCAATTGATGGTGTGCACCGAACTTTCGTATCTCATAAAGTGATCGGAAATTGTGAATGCGGGCACATCGATCTTTAGTAATTTCCTCAACATCGGATGCGGCATCAAAACAGAATGCAATCCGCCTCCACTTACCTGCGTTAAAGCAATGCCTTCCTGGCTAAGTCAACCCCCCAACATATGGTCTGGTGGTTTTGTGTTTCGAGGGCATGCCTGCACGTCCCCTAGCTCCAACGTCACTGGTTCGATCCTACCCACATGATTGGTGAGGTCAAAAGGCCGAAACATGTCTCGCTGAGGCTACATCTGCTGAGATTTGATAAATTTTTCAATTACCCAGTTACTTGTCTTAACAAATTTTAGGAATAGATTATACATTACAAATGGGAACTTGGCCTAATCTAATTTTTGTTGTGGTCATTGCGAAGCAAACTTTTAGTTTTACCGCATTCTCAAACATTTCACTAATCTCGCTGAATTTGGTTTACTGAACGGTCAATTGCATATTTGCATTGTCTATTCTGAAAAGTAATGTTTTCGAAGATTTGAATTTTCCACCTTCCAACATTTTGTATTCTTTTAATAATGCGCATTAGTTTTCAATATGCGTGCAACATGCCTCTATAAATTATATGATGATCATCTTTTCTACCCTACACATCAAACAGAGCATTAGAAATTCAAACATTATTAAAATGCTACTTATTAATAGGTCTAGCAATCATACCTTTCAAATAGTCTATTGCAGTTTTCAATGTTCGTGACCACGACATTTGTAGCCGCGCAGAACTGTGGAATACCATTTCAAAGATTCATTGGAATGGCTACTTTTAGAGGAAATGCTCCACATGTTTGAGTTGTTTTCTCTGCACGAAATAAACTTGTTTATCTCTTCGTGTACTCAGGGGAAGTTTTTCAGTACATTCAATCAGTTTGCCATCGCAAATAGCAACCACGAAGGCGAATTATGACCAAACTTCAGTAAGATGTCAAAATTGTCCGAATCGGCGATTTAAAATTCATAAATGCATTTTTAGGATGAGCGAGTTAGAGGGAATGGATGTCATCACTGGGAAGCTCGCAGGCTAAATATGTGGCACGCTTTAGAAGATAAGGAGGTAAATCGAATCACCCCACCCAGAAGATTGTAACGTTTCAATTTTCGGCATGGATGGGGTGCAGCTTGCAAGCATTATGCTTTTGTTTATGAATAATAAAGCTGGTCGCTTACTTTCAATTTGATGGCATCATGAAGTAATGCGGAGAGATCATTAATGAATCGCTGCGTCAAATTAACATCGAATTGATTGCCTTCATATTCCGCCGTCACAAGTTTCTCTGATGCATCAAATACCCAAATGTCCGAGTTCTGCAAAGGATAAGTGTCCATATGTAGACACAATAATTAAACATTTTCGGAAACAGCCAATGGAAGATCATTTGACAAAAAGAATCATGAATTTCGAAAACTGCAGAAAGTTGGGAGATCAAGCTAATATGCATGCCGATCTTATAGTCCGACAACTACTGACACTTTCTTCCTGTATTCCCGCAAGAGCTTCCAATTATTTTCAATTCGTACATAGTCACCTAACAATAAAGCGACAATTCTTAGGTTGTGATTCCAGTCATCTTGCAAGTTATGGAGGGTCAAAGATCATTTGTTTATGTAGATCCATGTACTTCCGAGTTTGATACACTCAATAACGTAATGATCCAACATTCACTTAAAACTCAAAATGAGATTTGTCATTTTTATGATTATGATTCCACTTTTAGGGCACAATTCTCCAACAGCAGGCAGGAATACGACATTCTTCGTAAACGGTAGCTTGGCCGAATTGCTGTTAAAGATAATGAAACGTCATGACAACTGATGTTTATCTGCAACAATAACATTGGTTGTCATGACGAAATTCATGTCACGATGCAAATTACCATTCAGCATTGAATTTTTCTGCAAGAATTCAAATTCCTTGTCAGTTCCATTGCTACAGATTTAAATTCAATATGCTCGGTGGATTGTTAACTTCTTAATTCACGTGTTCGGGTAATATTTTAATAATAATTATGATGAATGGCCGACATTAATCTTTTATAAATAATAATCACAGTGTAAATCATTCTATGAAAATTCAAGTAAAATATTGACTTCCACGCTTTAGAAAACTTGTACCATTTTCAGGAACCATTGTCAGAGATCTTTTTTACTGTTTTGCATCTGTCCTTGCAGCCGATTGTGCTCACATAGTGTTTAATAAGACTGTGTTTTTCCTTTTATCCATCGTCATTTTTCTTTTAATGTAATAATGTAATTTCGTGCACAGTTTTTGAATGAATGACTTATGATACCTGCCTGTTGTAGGGACGTATACTGATAATTGTGGAACTGTTTTCATTATGACAAAAAAAAACAAATATCTTCTACACTTCGAGCACTTTATGCAATTGTGTTAAACATGCTCTGTAGTGCACGATTTATAAGAATCATGTACTGCAAACTGTAGTAGACCCATATGATAGTAAGTATCCTCATCATAAGCACATAAATTTAATGATAAGAATATATATTCACATTTAATATGCTCCGCATTACTCGTAATTGCTATTAACCTGATCCTGTAACGATTGCACTCATATAGCCTATATTATACAACACAAATCTGCACACTCAATCCATCTATACTTTGGAAAAGGCTATGCAATCTCGATAGCTAGAATTAATTGATGCATAGCTATGCTTATTATGAGATAATAATAAGGCCAATAATAATGCTTTGTTGATAAACCAAAATACAAAAGAGAGGCATTCGTTGAGAAGTGTACAGAAGAAATCATTTTTCGGACGAAAATCTGAAAAATGACTTGATATAGAACGCTGGTTTACAAAACGGCATCAACTATTTGCGAGAGTGTCTTACATGTCTATTGTTTGTTATGTCACACGAACAATGTAAAAAGATGTAAGAGGATGACAGTGTGCGTGATTAGCAACTCTTCGAATCAATTTGACACATCCTCGATCAAGCTTGACTCTCAGTGGAAGTGTATTGGTGATCGATCACCAACGATCGAGTTTCGTAAACAATTTTGCAGGGATGTCACAAATAATGGCCAACAAGTGAAATTCTCGAGTATGCAAATGCAATGTAAGTTTGACATATAATGCAGCTGTCATTGCCATTGAGTGGCAAGCGTTTAACCAATGACAAGGCGCGGCAGCACCGCTGATGTAAAAAGGAGAATTCACAATTCCATGAGAGTTCTTACTGAAAAAGACTCCCAAAATTTTCAAATGATGTACTTGGTCAATGATAGTTCCACAAATAACAACATCAAATCTCCTATTCAAATCAGGGCGTCTTGACGCAGTCATGCATCTGGTCTTTGACGCACTTATGTTCAATTTCTTATTGGATGACCAATCATAAAAGGCATTTACACTGGACTGAAAATCATTCGGCTTTTTATCGGCTGCAAGATGAGCAATTGTGATGTCATCGGCATATGAAATGACTTTTGTATTGACGAATTTAGGTAGGTCATTTATCATCATAACAAATAGCAAAGGCTCCAAGATAGAGCCTTGGGGTACTCCACTGCTGACGTATTTCCATGGCGTCAAAAAATTATCATAAGATAAGTAACAAGAAAATTGAAATTCTTCTACAATTTGATGAACGTTATTTACATTGCAGTTCTGATAATTCGAGAAAATAATATTCCAATCAACCGTGGACAGGGCACTGCAACAATGAGCGAATGAGGATGGAGTAAACCACCGTTTTTCAAATTTGATAGCAGTACACCTTTGAGTCGTCGTAGTCGTAGGAGATGGAATAAAAATACCCGAGTGTCCGACCGACCAAGATGAGAAATGTATTCACAAGATTCATCAGAACATAATGATTTAGAAACAGCCAGAGCATCAGGAATGCTATTTCCACGTGTGGGAAGCTGAACTAACTGCTTCAATTAGTTGTACACACAAAAATCAAGTGTTGTTGGATAGATCAAAGAAACGGTGAATGCATGCAAGCTCTTACAAATTTTGGCTTTTTTAGGGTTTTGAGAAACCATTTTGCTTTACATTTTCAGCCTTGGATATTGGAAAGTGCAAAGGTTGTAGTTAAATTGGCTTTTCGAAAAGTGAATGTGGTTTTTTTCAATGTAAATTCGCCAAATGATAGGCCTCTGAATTTTTGCATGTGGCATAAAAATCGCGAGAGTAGAACAAGAACTAATATGGATACATGCAGACTGACATAATCACAGCATTGCACCATTTATATGTATTCGCTGGTGCAGAGAATCGCTTGAGATACTTGTAGCCTTGCATAGTTCGTAGATGGGGATAAATATGCTCATGCAGCTGGTTATAAGTTGTGATAATATTCCGCTAGAAAAAACTTTTGCCGACCGTTTAAGAAGCATGAGTTTTAGATTTATTCCTTTGCATCTATTAAATGCTTGATGCACTACTTGTAGTGAATTTGTAAGCAATGAGGCGGCATTAATGTAAGTCGTGAATGGAAACTTTCCTGAGAAAATCCAAAATCATTACTACAGAATGTAAATATTTCTGAATGATGCCTGAGAAATTACGTAGAAATGTTAATTTCTGTACGCATGAACAGTGAAGTGTACTTTTGTGCTACTATATCGAGCATTTGTGTTTCAGAATGTTGTGTGTACATGTACGTATATAATTAAAAATGTGATCTAGATTTATGTATATTAGGGAGCACTGTAGATTCTACTTTCATTCCACCAATAGATTCATCCATCAAAAAATAGCTTTTCTAATACGTTCTTGTCACTTTATGACTTCTTTTTAGGCATATTTTGCGTCAAAAAACTGCTGAAGCGAACAGCGTCGCACCAGTCGTTGTTAAAGTATTTATTTTCTAATTAATGGAGCCAGGAAAAAATGTGTTCATAGCTATCCAAATATGTAATATCAAATGTACTCTAAAATGCCAAAATATGTGATATAATATATATATAATAAAAAAGTAAAAAAATTAAAGAAACCGTGAAAATAACACTAACTAGCTTCTATGATAGAGAAAGGTCAGTCAAAGTTCTTAAAATCTCTTATTGCAATAGCAAATCTGAAGCTTTTTCAAGCTAGTTTCAGTGAGACTTCGTCTTTTATCCGACAGGAGTTTCATTTCATCCTTGTATAGGATCAAAAGCTTCGCTTTGCGTCGCAGTAGACTTTTTGGCAGTCACCAATATTTTTCAAATTAAATAAACTCCAATTTGCAATAGGCCTACGTACAATTTGTAAATCCGGAAGATTTTTACGATCACAAAGAGCATACAAGGCGGTTTTGATTTACATGTACGTACATCCAGAGATTTTGCTAAAAACACTGTTGAATTTCTCCATATATTGGATGATTTGCGAGTTATCGTAAGGCCTCAGTCTCCCGTCAAGCTTTTGAATTGAATCACAATGATTTCAAATTCAACAGGCATACGTTATGCAAACTTTCGCAGTTCGCAATCGAATGACGATCCTTGTCTACGTCATCCTATCTATCGACTTTAGACTTAAACATGAACACAACTTTAAAACTCAGTCGGAGCAGAATCACCCGTACTCAGTCATTTACAATGGAGCCTTCTTCATTGGGTCCTAGACAGGGTTGAATATGTGCATACATCAATACATATTTACCCATGTAATAGCATGCCAAATATGTACAGTGCATCTCAAAAGTCTGGAAATACTTTAAAGGCTGCGTGCCTTTTTGTCATAGCTTTTGGAAACCGGTGAATGCGATTTATCAGAGCTCACATGAAGGGAATTTAGTTTTCTACAGGCGAAATGTAATTCTGATCTCGTTATATACTATTTTCATAGCGATATCAAACAGTACCTATCTTTAATAATAGTAAGCTTATCATTCCGTAACTAATTTTAAGAAAAACAACTTTATTACTGAAAACTAGTTGAATATCACTCAGTTTGATCTTACTGAATACCACCAGTAAAGTCTGCTTGTAAAACAATCGTTGTTGTTCCGTCAAGGAGCACGACTTCTTTGATGGCAGTGAGTAGTGTTCACTCCTTGCTCGCTACAGTTAGAAGCTTATTGCTTTCAGTATCTAATTCATCATGGACACAGAAATACGCATCTGCCTCGTACAACTTTACTATGAAAATATGAGAAGTACAACTTCCACACTGAGGGCATACAAGACTATCCATGGACTACACAAAAATCCGTTCACAGCCTCAGCGATCGTGAAGTTGATTCAGCGATTCGAATCCACTGGATCGGTTTCTGACAAGCCACGAACCGGAAGGCCCTCCCTTCTTCTTGATCGAAGTACCATAGTGATGGATAAACTGAAAGAACAAAAAGAAAACCATCCATTGGGATTGGCCTCCGCAAGCTCCATCTCAAGAGCCACAGACATTCCTCTCGCCAGTGTCAATAGGATATTGAAGCATCACTTCAGACTTTACCCCTACAAGTTGCGGTCAACACAAGCAATTACGGAGGATGATAAAGGTAAGCAACTTCAGTTTTCGGATTTCATCATTAGCAATGATCATATTGAGAAGATTTTGTGGAGTGACGAGGCTAACTTCTCGCTGGACGGTTCCGTGAACAAGCACAATGCTATCATATAGGGAACCGAAAGACCTCCGGCACACCGGCATCCTCTTCACTCCCCACATGTGACTATGTGGATGGCCTTTACGAGCGAGTTCAAGTTGAAGCCTTTCTTCTTCCCTGCGACAGTTAATAGTGAATCCTATAAATTCATGCTCGAATCGCACATGATCCCACAATTGCGACGGCTTCGCCAGCTACACCATGTCACACTTCAACATGATGGTGCACCGCCGCAATTCGGAAGAATTGTGACTGAAGTCCTGAAGAAAACTTTTGACAATGTCATCGGACGGGGCTTTCCGAACTTATGGCCGCCGAGGTCTCCTGATATCACTCCGCTTGACTGCTACTTTTGGGGCATGTTGAAAACTCAAGTCTACAGCCGGGGAAGACCACAGAATCTCGAGACCCTCAAAGAGTGGATCGTGGAAGCTGCTGAAGACGTGCAACAAGATGAGATCTCCAGTACAGTCCAGGACTTGTTCTACCGGTGCGAACTTGTTAGAGACCTCAACGGTGATACTTTCGAACATTTGCTATAATTTCTTGATGATATTGTGCTGGTTTTGATGATTGTTTGTTATTGAACAACTAGTTTTCAGTAATAAAGTTGTTTTTCTTAAAATTAGTTACGGAATGATAAGTTTACTATTATTAAAGATAGGTACTGTTTGATATCGCTATGAAAATAGTATATAACGAGATCAGAATTACATTTCGCCTGTAGAAAACTAAATTCCCTTCATGTGAGCTCTGATAAATCGCATTCACCGGTTTCCAAAAGCTATGACAAAAAGGCACGCAGCCTTTAAAGTATTTCCAGACTTTTGAGATGCACTGTATGTAAACGTGTATTATATAAATACATATTTTCCAGGGTCGGTTAATGAGACAAGCACGAAAAAGTCCTA